>WAAB01017912.1:127342-186799 GCA_013389865.1 Piaya cayana
TTTTTTTTTTTTGCCTCCTGTGAACATTCTCCAGCACTTTTATATCATCTTTATATCGTGGTGCCCCAAACTGCAAAGAGCACTCAAGGTGGGGCTGTACTGCTGAGGGGGAGAGTGGGACAATCTCCTCCCCTCACCTGGGTAGCGATGCTGTGCTTGATGTACCCTAGGACATAGTTAGCCCTCTTGGGTGCCAGGGCACTGCTGGCTTGTGTTCAACCTGCCATCTCCCAGACCCCCAGCCACCCTTCTTCATCCCAGTAGTGATAACAGCACCTTTGACTGTGGAGCCATGGCAGCCCGGGTGCTCCATATGCCTGCGGGCAGTGGCCCAGCCAGGGGTGGCACCGGTCCTGTGGGCACAGCTCGAGTTCCACCAGCCGTGAGTGAATACCATGGCATTCACACGCCTGCCTGCACAGGGGCGGTGAAAACCACATCCACACAGAAGGACCTGCACACCAAAACCCTCAGAGGAAAAGGCAGTGAATGCCATTTCACTCAGCAATGCATAAAATGTATTATATGGTATAGCCGCAAATTCTAGTGTGTATAGATAAAGCAGGCTATTGTGTTGTTGTAGAGATCAGAGCTCAGTGGCACAGGGAGATTATTAAATGGCCCCACAGGCTTTGACTGTGCTCCAGAGACTCATTTTTTAAGCTGTGTTTTGTTTTGTTTATCTAGAAGCTGGAGAATAGCTCTGTTATTCAGGCTTTAATTGTTAAAGCCTTCTTCAAGGATGGATTCACAGTTTATAAGATGCAAGCAATTAGGAAAAGCATCCGATTTTCAAATTCAGAAGTATTCTTTAGGAAGGACACATAAACTCCAGAGTTGGAGATAATGCAGGGTGCCACCAACCAGGAAAACAAAACACCACAAAGTTTTGAAACGTTATCAGCCGCATCCAAGTGCCCTGCCTCTGTGCTCATGAAGAGCAGAAGAGATGTCCTTGCACTTCAGCAGCTCCAGTGTGTAATCCAGCTTAGTTTACCACAAAAATGGAAGTTCAAGGAGCAGAGATACCGGCCCGTGCAAAGGAAAGGCTTCAGGCACAGCCTGTTCCTTTCTGACGGCTCTTCATGAGGGCTGTAAGCTTGGTCAGATGGGCACAGTGGACAGCAGGAGCAATCATGGCTTACGAGGCTTTAGTGAGGTGTGTCCTTACCTCACTGTAGTGAGATGAGTCCATGCTTGCCTGTCCAAGCCCCTAGACAGGTAAAATACGCCAGCTCACCTGGAGTCACCTCTGAGACATGTACCTGCAGGGAACTAACAGCTGAGGTAAGACTTTGAATGCCAGACATAGAAATCCCATGATTTGTTCTGTATAAACTTGAGACAGAAATTACCTACCCTGCTTTCTTCCTTTTCTCTTTTCTAGACTACTCACCTGACTGTGCCTCTTTCCTGCGAGGTAGGACAGACCTCATTTTAAGGGTCCTGAACTTTCAGAGAGTTTTGATCACATGCGGTCACTCAAAAAGTTGTACTTAAATCACCTGCTTATATCAGAGCACTATGATGACCCACAAGTTTATAATCACCTAGCTGGTTAGCATAGAAAGAACCGTGATGGCTCCTCAGAGCTAGTGGAGTGGTCACTGAAAAAAACATCATCTATTTATCTGCTGCCCACTTTCCAAATCTGAGTAAAGATTTGTCTAATGTCAGGACCAACAAAAATTAAAGCTTTTCTGTATTATAGTAGGGTTACTAAAACCAGCATACGTGAAGAAGAAAATTGCATTCTGTTATCTAGAGAATTAATGAAATACAAAACCTTCTGCAGATGTAAGGTAGGCAAGAGTTTTAACACCAAAATACAGAGTTTTTTTCATTATTAAGTACAATTTTACAAACAAGTGTGCACAAACGTAACCACACACAATTTACTGAGAAAATTAAGAGACAGCATGTGACTCACAGTGTCTTTTAAGTTGCAAGAATTTTACGTGCGAATAGTAATGCACTTAGGTGTTTCTTAAGTGCAGCAAGCGAGCATCTCTAACTAAATAAGAGCCTATTAGCCTTCCACATTCTCTCTTTCTGTAGCCTCAAAAGCAGCACCGCACAATGTCTTCAGCCTTGCTCCATGCAAAACATAGTCCAGAGATACACCCACTACTTTTCCATCGCTGCAGCATCGCTGTTCAGAGCCCCTGGTACAAAGTCTGCATGGGGAGACAGGTTAGCTCCATTTTTAAATACCCTGGGATCTCCGTCTGTCTCGCAGAAGCAGTGGGGTGGATTCAGGGAGACTCTGGGCGATCCCAGGCTGTGCACAGGGCAGAGACAAGAGGGAAGGTGCCAGCAGATGGCACCCAAGAATGTGAGCAGCACTCCTGGGCTCCTCGGAGCTGCAGCCCCGCTGGCTGTGATGCACCACGAAATACTCGCATGCAAGTTCTAACAAGCTCACTTGTGGTTCTAGGCTGAGCTCACGCAAAGTGAAAAATAAGTGCTCTCAGTGCTTCACATCTTTTACCAGGAGTTTAATTCCTGCCTCTAGTTTAGGAAGTCTTTGCACTTGTACAACATGTGACCAGAGCACTGTATGGAAGAGTCTTTTTCTGGGTTTAGATAAGAACTGATTGGTTTTTTTCTGCATTAGTAATAAACAGAACCACTTACTGTCTCTCTTCCCATTTGCTTTTTGTTTTCTTTCCTCTTCCTTGGATCTTGGCATTTGGGTTAAGGAAATAGAACTTGAATGGTTATGGGTTAAGAGATCCATTTTAAAGGAAAGCTTTAGTCTCTAGCCACTATTCCTTACTAAGATCACTGCAGTAGGTTACTCCTACCGGTCTTAGGAAATGAATCAATCACTTTCTGTAGCTCAATTTTAATTAACAACACTAGATCGGCTCTGTCCACTAGAATTTTACTATTGGAATCCAGGAAATGCTTGGAGTTAAAATCAGGCTCTGTCTATTTATTTCACTGAGATTAATGCCCCTCAGGTCTACCAGCTAACCCTCTACTTGCAGGAGCTGAAGTCTTCACTTGGTGTGGAGGATAAAGTTACATCTTAGAAGGGAAATTTCAAGTAAGGAAGAGTCTTATTACTCCATAATTCATGAAGTTAGCTTCTCAGTTTGCTGACAAGAACTTTCTTCTATGATTTATGTCTGGACCCCAGGGAATGAAGTGGGTTTTTTTCCCCCTTCTTTTTTACACCATGGTTGGATTGAATATATCTAACGTTCTTCCTCTCTGGAGTTTTCAGAGTGCCTGAGTCATACTTTTTGCCAGTGCTTCTTTGGTCTAATATGGGCAGGTAGGAAAGAAGTCTGCCAATGCCAAAGCATTTTCCAGAACTCTCCCTGTAAGTCTTCAGACTGACTGTTAAAGTCTGGGCTAAAGTCCAGCACACTGAATCCACAGGGGTTTCATAAGCTAAATTGAAGATTTAAACATCGCTGGAGTTTCAAGTGTAACCATAGCATCATGGAACTGAGTGTGGCATGGATCTGAAGCTCTCTGAAAGAGTCAAATACAATTCCCTAGATAAATACAGCTGTACAATGGTTAATAACTTAGCATTTAAACTGTGTCTGCTGAAAGCTAATTATACAGTTTAACATAACGGTATTTTTCTTTTGGTCTCAAAAATGGTTTAAATTGGTAATATCATATGGAAATGTTTTTGTGGGTTTTTTTCTGGGGGGGAAGTTTGTTTGTTTAATAACCCATGAAAGGGGGGCTTAATTGGGAAGCTGACACTTGCATACTGATCTCTTCCTCTCTCAAAAAGCCAAAGAAGCGAGCTCAGTGAGTTCTCCACACACACACACACATGCAAACTCACAGTAGTTCTGGCTTCCAGCCCACTGTGACATAAGCCTGCACAAAAAAATTTACTGCCAGTTTCCAGAGGTTTCATGTGCCACTCACAAATGTCTTAATTATTTGGATTTAATTACCACAACTCCAGTTTGGATACAGCTGTGGGTGGCTTTTCATCTAAACTGTGCAGCTGTCCTGCTTGAGGGAACAGTTGTTTGGAAAAAAGGGTCTGAACTAATTAAAAGACAACTAAAAGACATAGTTGAGAATGATGCAGCTATCAGAATGCTTATAGCTAAGAAGTAAGATGATAGCCTAGAAAGGTGTATTGAGAACCAACTCCAAATCCAGCTTTCTGTTTACCTTCTGACTTTCAGCAAGTCCTGGTATTCTGAGTTTTGGTTTCCTCATCTCAGTTTTGGCTGGGAGTTCTAGTTAAACCAATGGATTTAGTAGGGGTGTTCAAAAAGCTTTTAAGTTCTTCTCTTAACATTGGTTAGTGCAGTACACGTATTTGTATTACACATTATAGTTCGTACTGTGTGGCTCCAAAGCCCTTATAGTCAGAGAAAGAGTTTAAACAGCCTCTGTCCTAAAGACCTGATCTCTCTCAGAGACAGCTGATCCCTGTGGAGCCTCTAGGACCACTGGAATGCTGACATCAGTTTTGATTCAGTGTTGCACAGGGACATTCTAAAGGAAGTCTTGAGCCTCTAACACGCAGGTAGTTTTGTCTCCACTACTTCTGCAGGCTTGATCTAATTTTTCTCTTATGATGAGGGGCTTGGTTGAAGCAGAGGCAGTAGGTAAACCAGGAAATGGAATGGTGAAGCAAAGAAAAACCTAGAAAAGAGTGAAATCTCGCTTGGCAGATAATGACTGAGGAAATATCAGATAGACGCTGAAACATAAATATACTGAGGCCATAAGAATGGGGTTTTAGGACAGCAGTGGAGTGCTCAAGTGGAGAACGTATCTATACTAAAAATCAGAAGTGTGTGAGGTTAGAGTTGAAGGTGAGCACTTCAAGGCTGTGGTGGAGTCTCAGACAGACCAGACAAAAGAGGGGATGGCATGAGATACAGCCAGCACAACTTGAGATACCAACTAGGCCAAGCAAAAGGCACGGAGAATAAGGCCTCAGCAGTAGAAAACAAGCAGATGCTGCTCCTGAAAGGTCCATCATCCCTCAGAGTGTAACAACCATGATTGCTGCTATTAGAGGAATAAAAGTGCCATTCCGAGGAAGAGCATAGAAACTTAACAAAAGTTTGCTGTTAATGAGCAAAGGACTTTGTAAGTCATAATGGATTCTCTGGAAGAGGAACAATCCGTAGAAAAGAGATGCTAGTTCTGTACTTGCAGGAAAAGAGACCTGCAAGATAACTGTATGCACGTTTTCCCAAACGCCATTCCCTTGCACAATCAACAATCACATTTAGACTATAGATTAATCATTCAGCATTTAGCCACAATGTCACTTAAGGCAAATGAAACAGTGTCCTGACTAGAACACATAGTAAAGAGGAGGGCTCCAAAACTTGATTCAGAAGCTGACTTTCCCTGCTTTAAATTTGAAATAAGTTTGTTCTTTTCCAAGGTAGAAAAAGAAACCCAGGTCTTTCAGGATCTTTGCTTGAGGTAGAGTTTTGCCCTTGTTTCTGTTTTACCTCCCTTCTGATCAGAAGTATCCAGTTAAAATGACTTAACAACAAGAGGGAAGTCTTGATTCTGATCTTGCAAGCCATTTCATGCCAGGATGATCTCACAGACTTCAGCTGATTACTTCTAATTATGCTTGGGCAAATGACTTTAGAATTAGCCCCTGGGTGTCCATGACTTCACACTTCTCTGGGATCCTGAAGATGCAGGTTTTTTCACAACTGACATGGGCAAGCGCAGAAGTTGGAGCATACCTGGAGATCGCTCCCATTTCAAAACAATTGCTGTGGTGCAAAAAGTTTACAAACAGCGGTGGTGCCTGCCTACGCGAAGGCTGCTGTTGGCTGCATACATAATTCAGTGTTTATTTTAACATAAGTGGAACAGCTACCACAAATGGCAACTCACACAGTCATTAAAGTGCGTGAATAGCGAATATGTGCACGTAAGGGAACAGCATCCTTTGATGGAATTTGGTCTTAACAAGCCAGCCAAGAGTTGCGCAGCCCTCCACCTCGCCTTTAGGACACCAGTGCGAGTGATAGGTCTTGGCAGGCAGCTTCTGACTAGAGGCAAAAGCATCAGACTGAGCTCACAGCTGCAGTCAGTGCTGGCAGATAAGATTTCATAGCCATACTTGGGATTTCTCACTGGGTCGAGGTCCTGGCTGCTCTCTCAAGCTGCTGAATAAGGAAGTGTGAGTGAACACTGTCTTGCGCTGCTTGTGTCATATTGGGAGTATTTAAAATCTTATCTAGACAATAACAGAACAAGTCAAAGCTGTAGCAAAATACTGTGATGGAGATTTTCATTTTGACATCTCTGCCTGAAATGACTTTTTTGAAGGTATTTCTCCATACTAGTCTGAATGGAAAAAATGTAAATATCAAAAACATTTAGGTTACAGCAAAAGTTAAAACCTGCAAAACCTGCTGCTGGGGAAAACTTCAGGCAAAGCAAGCCTGCAGGTTTTTTTGTCATTAACCCCATTTATAAATTCCTAAATGCCTATTTGTGGTCTGACTACATCTGCTGGTTTCATATAAAAGGTACCCAGTGTGCCTCAAAACCACTCAACACTACAAACACCACAGAGGAAATGAGGTTTACAGAGAGATTCATATCAAAACTTCAACCCTGATCTAAATTAAAATGCTAACGAAGATACACATTATGTCCCACTGGCAGTGCCTAGTGCAAATGGGTGATGCAGTCAGTGCTATACCACTCTTATAACTATTTGCAGACTAAACTTCAATACCATTTGATGTCAACAATATCTCATCTATACCAGTAATTTCTCTTACGTACATGCTGCCTGACTTTCCCCTTGTGCTTAAGCACCATTTCAAGTTTACTGCTTGCTAGCACAGCTTTAAATCCCGTTTAGCTGTCTTGTGACACCTGAAGATCGTAATACCACACAATAAATGATTTGCGGTGCTGCCCGCTGTCCGTAGAGCTGAGGAACTGTTCGCTTTCCAGTCTTTTACGAACAATCTCTAAGTCTTTAGTCAACTTGGTCAATCTCTATTTTCCACTGGCCTGTAAATTAGATGGGAAAATAAAGTATGCTAAGTGGATGCTCAAATACCACGACATAATTCATTGATTTACTAGGGAATAAACAAAGGACAGCTCTTGCCTTTTATAGATGCAAGCTTCTCTGTGCCAAAGTCGTATAACGTGCCTTTGCCAAAGTTTCATTACACACAGTATTTGTGGGCCTTTGGAAACACAACCTCAGTTAAATTCCATCAAAAAAAAAATTATCTCTGTTTAAGTGCCTCACCAGAAGAATTTTTCCATCGTGGGCAGGCTGTCATGAAGAAATCAGCTGCAAAAGAAAAGAAAACCTATGGATACAGATGCTCTGCCTCCTCCCAAGAGACTCTGTGTGTGTGTGAGAGAGAGTCTATATATATAGATATTTCAGATCCATCATAGCAAATACCTTGCTCCGTCAGTGCCATTTTTTTCCATTTGGCAAACACCTCTCCCTCTTATCACCATTCTGCTTCAGATGCAGATAGAACGGATGCTCTGGTATAAGTTCAACTACCAAAGCTTCCCAAGCACAACACAGGCATTGCCAAAATCTTCAGCTGACAGAGTTTTCCAGGACAGGCAGAGAATTTTTAAGCAAACTGCGTAGCTGTTTTTTTCAAATGCTTCGTTCCCCACATAGTCATTTGGTGGCTGCCACCAGCTGCTGAAGAGGAATGAGGTTTGGCTGTTCAAGAGGCAAGTGGCAACAGTAAATGGGATCTGGCAGACAACAAGATGATGTAAGTCTTGGGGTGGTTTTTTCTGGGTACTGGAATGAGATAGAGAGTGGAGCTTCAATCAAAAGCCAGTACCCTCAAGCCATTGTAACTCCGTTTCAGCAGCTCACCTGGCAACAGCCTTACACATATGCCTTATTATTGCAAAACTTATTATCCTACTGTCCACTGATTGTGCCTATGAAATTGTGATGAATAACTATCACTGTTGGATTTCTGTTGCTGAGGCACAAGAGGACAACTGGAGTGTTGGCTGTTGACGTACTAATGAAAGACAATCTTTGTGTGTCTGCTTTTTGAGCTATCAAAAAAAAAGATTTGACTTGGAGAATTCCAAGATATTCCTGAATCTGGAAGAATTTAGTTCTCCAAACTATGGTTTTAAGATATACAGACTCCATTACTTAAAATGAGAATCCTGGCTGTATTCCTAGCAAAGCTGAACAGTAGCTTTTAATACATATTTAACTCTCCACATCAGTCTCGTGATTTCACCGAACCTTATGCTTAATGGTTGGGGAATGGAAGAAAAACCATCTGGTTACTTGCATTCAAAACTAGACATTCCTAACTTATTTATGTTCCTAAACCACCCATTCCTGCAGGGGTAGGGAATCTTCCTTGCTTTAGATCCTTAGCCTTGTGGTCCAGAACATATTGTCTGAAAATTAAAAAGCAGGAAACCAGGAATGTTGTGGCTTCTTGCTCATTGGCACTGGGCTATATAGGACCCCTCGTCCTGGCAGAAGACATTTATATCTCAACAGAGGAAAGGTGCAGACAATCAGTAGCCTGTTGTATTTACAACTAGCAGATTAGGTAGCTGCTGCCCACAGTAACACATTTGAAGCACTTGACACCAGCGAGTGCCAGACAAGTGTGTTACTGAGCTGTGGATGATAAGCTATCTCCAACAGCGATAACTGCTGTAACTTACCCAACGCATTCCCATACCAATTAACATCTTAACTGCACACGTATTGCCTAGAGGATCTAGGGAATTTGACAAGGGATTAGTTTAGATAACTGAATGGTGTTATTTTTATCACAATCCTACCAGTGTTGTATCCTCCCTCTGTCAGGGTACACTTACCAGTGTTGTCTGGTAGGGAGAAAGCTCCAGTTTGTTACCATTGCCTCCAGACTAAGTCTTTAAATCCTGGCAAGTAAAAATAGGGGCCTCTTGAGTAACACTACTGCAGCAGTCTGTTCCCTCACACTGACCTGGCAGACAGACTGTCTTTACACATCAAATTTACCCAGGGAGGAAATCTAGAACTCAAATGAGTGATGGAAGATAATACAATGCTTAAGAGTAGTTTAGCTGCACAAACTGCAGAGATCTCAGGGCTCAGATAATTCAGGGATTACTATGCGCTACTGTCACTTGGAGCAGCCCCGAAAAATGTTACGTATGCAAGCAAATATGATACGAACAAGTTCAAAGTTGAAAATGGAGAAAACATACTTATAATCCATGTGGGGGAAAAGCGCATAGAGACCAACTTCAGTTGTTTGAAAAGTTTTTTTTTTCTTTTTCTATTTCAAAAGAGTCAGCATCTCTTTAAAGCTGTTTGACAGCTCTGAAGATTGAAAGCAGAGTTTTCTAATGCGCTTTTAGCAGCACTCTGGGAACGCTAGCAGGATGCAAAAGCCTCCTCTGTAGCCAGACAGGGACTATGAGGAGAAGTGGCCAAATATGGTACTGCTGCAGCATCCCCAAATGCCTCTGCAGATACGTGCCTGAGGAGCAGCACATTTCACGTCACCACACACAGGAACTGGATTATAACAGAGAACATTTTTGATGCTGCATTTTTACTGCTAAAATTACAAGTGGTTGGTCTCCCTCCCCCCCTTTTCTTTAAATTCAGGTAGAGGGTTGTACAGTGGCAGTGTGACAGGTAAAGGAAGCTCCTTCAGCACTCACATAGCCCCTGTCAGAGGTTCCGTCTGTTGGCACACATGAAGGAGAAGGTCCATCCAATCCAGTTTTTGGAAGGGCTTCATGGCTTGTGCAAAGCTCCCTAGTGCTGAGAGATGACAATTACTGGCATCTAAGTTATCAGTTAAAGGTCATTTGCAGTGGTCAGTGCTTCCCTGTGGGAACAGCTGATAAATGAAATAAGGACAGGGGAGACATATTGTGCGAGACTGCAGTCCTGATGATTTTGACAACGGAGAAGAGGGTTGAACATTTCATTTTTTAGCACAAAATGGATCTCTGCTTGTCTATCACAACTATGATTTGTACCTCAAAGAAAAATTACCCTGACAAGAAGGAACACATAGACTTGGTGTTAGCTTCATCCATTTGTAGAGCTGGATTTCTCACAGCAACATTGCATAGAGATACTCAAATTAATCCTAAGTGAGAGACTGGACACCAGAAGCAATAATATGAAAACTGAAATACTACCAAGGAAGATCATCCCTTTTCTTTGTTACAGCAAATGCTGCAGCTTACCACAAATGAGAACTTTCCCTTATTTTGTTTCCTTTTCATGATGAGAGCAGTTGATTCCGAGGCAAACATAGCAAGAACAAGAAAAAGTGTTTTGTTTGAATTTGGTTGAGGGGAAAAGGGAAGATGTTTTCTATCATTTCACTACCTGGATCTCATGCCTTTGTGCAATACTTAAAAGCAGTTTAAACTGATATGTTGACGATAATTTGAAAATTAAATTAAGAGAAATTTGTTGACGATTCCTACAATGCAGTTCAGTTTTGTGCTGAAGCAGGTGGTTTCTGCAAAATCCTACTTACCTCAGACTCCTGAAGAAGGGCGATTCTCTAATTTAAAACAAACAAACCAACCAAACTTTTCCCAGGCTATAGGAAAAGTTTTCCACAAGTATGTGAAATAATTTATTTTCCTACATCCCCGTGCCTGAAGGGTACTGGTTGTACTTCTTGTGCTATTGTGGATTTTAGAGGTACAGAGAGAACTCCTTCCACAAGAAGGGGCAGGAAGGGTGCCTAGTTCCGCTTCTGATAAGTTTGGGTAAGTGTTGCACTGGATCTGAAACAGGGGCTATTTCAGGGTGTGTCTACAGAGGGCAATTTCCTTTGATCTACTTCACCCTAATGTCTTTAGGGGATATAAATGAGTTAAAAGGTAATCTATCAAGAGGCAAAATTAGCACTGAAGCTTATACCATTTCATAGAATCACAGAATCACCAGGTTGGAAGAGACCCATTGGATCATTGAGTCTAACTGTTCCTATCAAACACTAAACCATGTTCCTCAGCACCTCGTCTACCCGTGCCTTAAACCCCTCCAGGGAAGGTGAATCAACCCCCTCCCTGGGCAGCCTGTTCCAATGCCCAATGACCCTTTCAGTGAAAAACTTCCTCCTAATCTCTAGCCTGAACCTCCCCTGGTGGAGTTTGAGGCCATTCCCTCTTGTCCTGTCCCCTGTCACCTGGGAGAAGAGGCCAGCTCAGATTATTTCAGATTATTATGTCATTGTTTTAATCTAAGAACACTTTAGAAGCAATGCTAAATTAACTCTTTGCCCAAGTTAACCCTAAATATCTCTCTCTACTGAGAAAAATGAATAGCATCATCTACATGCAGTAAGAAAATGGAGAGAAAATTGCCAAGAGCCAAGTAGCTCAATCATAAAAGAAACTCAGCTCTCAGGCTAAAGATCATTAGTGGAAGTTTTGCAAAATGAAATAGTGACGGTACAATTTTTGCCTAGCAGTGGTGACAACATGTATGGGGGGGAAGCTTGGCATATTAAGGCAGACACATAAATTCCACACAGCTCTTTGTTCTTTTGTTTCCCAGCATTTTTTGAATTCTTCCCCCTTTCTATGGTTTATTCAAGAGCTCTTGCAGATGTTTTAGATTTTCTCTAATCAGAGTTAAGCACTACTTACATTGTTTTTTTCCTAAAACAATATGCAATATATAATTTTGCACTGAGCTCCATTTTCCAAAACCTACATTCCCTTGCGCCTTTTGTTCTCATATGTTGCCCATTATAAAAGTGGGCTTGTTAACCAGAAATTATTCCACAAATATTTCCAAGCTTTGATCATTCTGTCTGTCTACAGACATTTCATCTGTCTCTGTAGCACAAGGATGCTGTGCAGAATGCGGTCACTAGTGCACTTGCAGTTTCACACTTTGCCTGAAGAAAAACTGCGATACTGTCCACATTGCTGGCTGAAGGTGAAAAATTGTCTTGGTGTTGGGATCAGGTTGAGGGAGCACAAGCAGCAGCTTTTCTGGGCATAGGACCAAGTGACATCGCAAGGCAAACACGGGAGAAATCAGAAACACTTGCTGGAGAAGAACACGAATGGCTTTCACTGCCTGTCCCTACATCTGGACACTGCAAACAGCGTCTGTGGCTGTGACTTAGATCGTGTGCTTCTGTGCTCCCTGTCTAGGACTGAAGGTCCTGACTTTGTGCTCTGCTGGAGCCCAAACTCTGCCTTCAAGTCTCATCAGGTCTCAGACCAACTTTATAAGAGAGATGTTAAATCAAAACAACTTCAAGAGAAAGCAAGAAGCAAAGCTAGTTTGGCTTGTGAAGCTGAGTTGGGCTGAGCAGCAGCTGGGAGAAAAATCCTCCAGAAATCCATCATATGATGATGCTTTCCTGCTTGCTTCCTTCCTCCTCCTCTTCAGTCTCTCAACCACTTTCAAGCAAAGCCAAGTTACATGGTCCTGAGCAATGGTATGCCAGAAACACCGGTTAGGATTGATAGAGCTTTTCTCTTATGTTCAGTCCACAGGCAAGGAACAAATTGAAAACAAAAAAGCAAAGCTTCACCCAAAACAACTGCTTAATCACCAACTTGCCTCCTTCCTGTAGGCAAGGAGAGTGTCTGAAGAGATGAATGTGAGCAGGAAATGTTTCCAGTCAAACACCCCCACAATGAGGGCAAAGACAGCAGGAGTGGGCCGCCCACACAGGTATGCAGGAACATCGGCACCTGTAGGTGCAGCTGAGTTAAGAGAAGCTCTGTAGAAGACCTTGGGGAGAGCCTCGAAGCTCAGTCAAATCACACCAGGACAAGTGGAGAGAAAGCATGAGACTGCACAGCACAAGTTTGTTTCTACAGCGACAACGCTCTTCTGCTGTCAGCCAGCTGAATCTTGTCTGTCACTGCATTTGACCAGTGGGTGGGAAGTTTCTTTCAGTCCCAGGATCCCTGTCAAAATGGTGCAATCCAGTCAGAGAACGAAGCCAGAGAATTGTCCTTTGTAGTCTGTTATGCAATTCAAAGAAAGTAGGAACCGTTCTGTCCCTCAAAAGAAAGGATTCCTGCACAGCAGAGAGAATATACAGCACTTGCAAGGAAAGCGTATTGTTTTGCATGAAGGTTCAGCCATACCTGCGTTCCTCGGTTCAGTTTGCGTGTAGAGTGAGTGGCTGTGTAATAGAAGTTTTCCTGACATATTCTGGAGGCAAACAGGATCAGGAAAATCTTGATACCAATTTGTCTTCATTTAGCACAGTCCCATATGTTAGGAAATGCACTAAGCTACTAGCAAAATCATCTGGACTCTCCCTCAGCTACTTCTCTTCATAGTTCCTGGAAGCAGCTGTTTTAAGTGATATTTATAGAGGGGGGTGTGCTTCTAATTCATCCAAACGGTAGGCCTCCTGAAAACGTTTCAGAGGTCTCCGCTTGTAACAGGCATAATTTTCCAGACCTTGTTAAATGTTATTCTGGGCACAGGTCTGTACCTTTGAGAAATTCCTTAGTGAGCGGATTGTGAGGGCAGCCAGTGACCCAATAACCTTCGTTTTCCTGGGATGATGCAATGGCCGATTCATGCTCGGGAAGTCCAGCAGGCTGAGCAGAATATGAAACGAGCTGCTGAAATTCCCAAGTCAGCATTTTGTTTCCATGCCATCAAGGCTAAGATTTCAAAGTGTAGAACAGGCCTTTAAGTTCTCTCTTTTATGAGGTCAGGCTAAATGCTTCCCTTTTATATATGAAGAGAGGATGATCTTTGCCAGAATCCACACTGGGTTTGCTCTTGTTTTGATTCCTGCTTCGTTTGAGAGCTACGTGTAGCAGGAAATGCAGCTTTCAACAGCAGTTCAGGATTTGCTGGAAAGTGGCCTCTAAAGCAATTTAGCGGCAGCAGAAAGACTCTGCAGGTTCGGCCCTTCCCTTCTACCCAGCCCTCAACTTCTATATTTGATTTTGGGCAGTGAATAACATGCATGAAGGAATAAGACAAAAAAAGCTCTCAAGAATTGGCCAGGTTGTGAGAGAGAAGGGTAAAGATTTTACATAAACCTGACTGTGAGGCAATGAAGGGCAGGTTATAAACACTCAAGACTGCGTGAGAGGAATGCTGTAAGATATTATAAATACAGATTTCCATCTTCTTAATGTAATCAGCTACAGTTGACTTGACAAGAAAAAAACCAATTTGCAGTACAGTCTACATGTAGAGATCTCAGGGGAAGTATGAGAGAGGATATTAAAACCGGCAGATTGGATAAAATCAAAGTAAAATGTTCTCTATCGGTAGTATTTGCAAGAGCTGAGAAATTAACTGGATGCAGACACAAGCAGGGACCTGAAATCTGTACTAGAAGCAGCACTTTTAAGATAGAGCAGCCAGCAGAAGTACCTCAGGCACCAACTCCAGCTGAATCACGGCTGTACCAGACCCTAGTCTGTCTCACACTGCGCACTTGGGAAGTGCATCACAGTGAAATACAGCCCTGCTGGAGAAAACACAGCATTGTGCTGAAACACAGTTCCCAGAAAGCCCAGATCCATTTCCACAGCCTGCAGCGATCCAGGCAGTTGTTTAGATTAAGTGGTTCAGGCTGATTAACCTGTAACCCTAGCACTGGGTTCCCATCACAAATTTCAGTAACACTTTGTAAGGGACAGAGACAGAAGGGCCCTGAGGCCAAACACTTACTGTGACTGTATAAGCCTGTTTCTCGTTCCTGATGTCAAAAGTGGGTTGATTTTTACTCCCCTCTAGCCATACCCAATGACTACTCCAGAATTCCCTCCCTACCTAAACTGACTCAGGACCAATATATATCAATTCCACTTACAACCTGCCAACAGTGTTGTGAATTTAAATAGCTCCCTCTCTCCCAAATCTGCACTTACCTTCTTACTGTTTTTATGCAGAAGAGTAATATTTACTCTCAGACTCTTAATCATAAACATTTCCCACTTTGGCTGCCAGGACAGACTCTTCTTTCCTTTTGATTTCAGAATTTCTGCCCTTTGAAATGCTGTGCTTCGACAGTTCAAGACTTCTCATCACAGAAGAGCTTCTGTAGGAATAAAGTCATTAGGGCATTCAGAACTGGCTCCTAAAATTAGCTGTGGGAACTAGCTGCATTACAGAGCTCCCTGGGGCTCAGTGGAAGCAGTTAGGCTGAAGAGCTGCTTACTGGGTTTTGAGCAAATAGATGCCTTTTTCTTTGAAAATGCAAATGAAACAACAGGAACTCGCTGCTAGTGGAAGGGGCTGGACCTGAGACTGAACAACTAATGCCAATGCAGCAGGATTTTCCAGGGACCATGTAATGTGTGTGGAAACAAAGCTGCAGCAGGGTGCAGGATTTCTCCTTAGGGCTGCCACGATAAGACTAGTCTGTTCTTAGTTGAGAGGGATACAAAATCAGAGGAATTTGATCCCAAGTAGTGAACCAAAAAATGCCAGGCATTTTCAGGATGCCTGTATTATTACAGGGACCAGCCCGGGATGAGTTATTTGTCTTTGAGCTATACAGCTGTTAAAAGTTCTAAGAAATGAAGTCATGGCTTTCAGCACACCCTGGTAATAGTGTGTATTTCTGTTTGAACTCTGAAGGTGGCCTGGACTCAAATAAATGCACCAATGTCTCAAAAGCCACCACTTGCCTGCAAGATCAAAAGGGACCACAGCAACAGCTGAGTTTACCTCATTTTAAACATGATTCTGATTTACTATCAGTAGTGTCACTGCAGGTCTGACTTACCCTTTCAACACTGCCATTGAGCAACTACAAACAGTACAATCCCTGCTTGGAAGAAAGTATTAGGAAAAAAACAAGCCTCAAATGGTCTGTTTGTTGACCCAATTTATGAATTACCAGCATTTACCTGTTACGGAAAAATCCAAGTATAGTCTTCCCCAATCCTTACCTTGTTTACCTTTTGCAACACAGTAGAGATACAGCGATATCTTTCATCGTGTCTATTAGAGGGTGGTAAGCTGTCATCTCATCTTTTGAGCTCCTGCTCTTGCTCACAGTGAAATTTTTTTTTCTCCTCCAGGCCAGGATTTACTTTCCTGTTCTTTGGTGTTAGGCCAGCCCCATTTCCAATGCGCATTCGCATGTATCCAAAGCTGTGCTGGCATCTCAGTTCCCCTGCAATATGACCCACCAGGCTTAGAGACCTCTGTGCAAATCCCAAAGCCACTTCCTAACCTGTGCCTGCCTTAAAGTCCCAGAAGAAAAGAACAGACAACTTTCTATTCTGTATCCAGCATCTCCCACTCCATTCAAAGACAATTTTAGTATATTAGGAACCATCTGACATGTTAAGCAGAGAGGAAAAAGGGTGTGAAACAACAAAAGTAAAGGGAATACCTGTTTATCTTCCTTAGTGGACATGATGAATTTACTTATTATGAATCTAGCATGTACTCTGCTGCTGGCAAGTACTTTTGAAAAGTGACTACAGGTTGAAGGTTTTCTTTTTAGTGGGTGTTACTCTTAAGATAGGAAAGATCTGAATGGGCTCTGACATCTTCTGAGATGGGAACACTGGCAGCCTGTTTCATTTTACAAAGCATTTAGTCGAGGAGATATTGAGCATATTTAGTTTCTCCGTTTCTAGGAGAGAAATAGGAGACCGTTAAAAAGAAAATTTTGTATCTAGCCTCTTTTCAGACCACCAGATTTTGTACAAACCAAACCATGAGTGATCTGATCATATAATAAGGAGCCACTCCCATGATTTGGAAGAGATCCAAGATGACTCCTGTAGAGTCAAGAAACTAACCAGCAAATTATCTCTCTGTGGCTTGGATTGCTGGGCTACAGGATGTGGAAGCATCCCAGGCGTGTCACAGCAGCGCTTGGTTTGGCTTGTTACCCTAAATAGCCTTATTATCTCACCAAATGATAGAGGACGGCAAATGGAGTGCAAGCCAAGCACAACGGAATGACCAATGGAGCTCTCTGTCTGAAGTCGTCTTTTTTAACTCATTTCCCCCCCTACAGTCTGTGTGAAATCTCAGTAACACAAAGTCCCAGATCAGAAAAGATCAGCAATAAATACAACAGATCAGCAAGAACAACGTATTCATACTAAAATTCTCACTCACTTTCATTCTTCTGAGGCAGAAAGAAACATAACTGAAGTTAAGCTGGCATAAAAACATTGAGCTAAAATCAGAACTGATTTCACGAAGCCAAAGTTCTGTCCAGGCCTGAGGAATATATCCAATCTATTTCCTAACACTCCACTGTTTGAAGTCATAACACACATTCCTACACCATCTGGGTGCTTGAACTCACTAATTTTCAAAGCTGTTTAAGAGAACATGATTTTTCATATTTCTTGACCAAACATACAAGGGGACAAATTCAGTTTCATACTGAAACCTCCTGACTTTAAGGACCAACCATGAGCAGATGTAACCAGGAAAAACCACATGCAGGCAAAAACAATAACCAAAGACAGAAGAGAAATAAACATTCAGCTGAAGCCTCCAATGTTTTTATGAGACAAAAGTTCAGCCTAAGTTTGAAGAATTTACCCATTTTGTTTCCTAA
Source organism: Piaya cayana (assembly GCA_013389865.1). Classification (NCBI taxonomy): domain Eukaryota; kingdom Metazoa; phylum Chordata; class Aves; order Cuculiformes; family Coccyzidae; genus Piaya; species Piaya cayana. The sequence goes on from WAAB01017912.1 coordinate 144,862, forward strand.
CGTGCCTCCATCTTAGGTCATAATGCAAATATCCTCATAGCGAGCGATTCAACTCAGTAAATTCCCAATAACAATAAAGAGAAATCTTTAAGTTGTTAGTAAAGCAATGCGCTCTCCTCCTCAGTAAACTGTGTCAAGTATAAACCTTTAACACACACCCCAACTTTGCCATGCAGGCCACTTTTTTTTTTAACAGCTAACAATTTACACAGAAAAAGTAGAACTAAACATAATTCTCAGATGCTCAGACTGGATCTAGAGAAACTGTGCTTCATTTCAGAAATACTGTGTCATTTCAACTCATCTATTGTTAAAAAAATGCAAACAAAACGATGAATATTTAGACGAGACAAAACACTCATGCTTGTGTAGCTGAAGGCAAAGAGTAAGTACTTGCAGACAGATCGGACTCATTAGTGTGGGGTTCTCAACGTCTACGTCTCACATAACTGCAGATGACTAAAGGCTTCTCTTGAGTAAACTTCAACATTGTTTCTGTGGCTAAAAGTGCAACCTGAAAGGCTTCAGTGCCTCAGGATTTTTATTGTATTTTGCAGGAAGATTTGGTAAAGCAGGAGGTTGATTTAAAGAAGCTCCAAGAGCTTTGCCCAAAGTATTAAAGCTGTCACTTCTCGTGAAAAAAGTCAGAGAAAAATAATGAGTTAAATTCTTATTTATGTGGAAGAGATCTGAGGTCGGGGCCTTAACAGAAGTGGTTAGAAAGCAAGGGAAAGCCAAGGCACTGAGCAGAGATTCTTGCAGATTAAATTCAGCTCTGGAGGACAGGATGTTTGTCTAAAGCACTGGCAGTGAAAGATGGTTGTTCTTGGCACTAATCACAATCACTGCTTAAACCCCTCTGCTATACAGTTACTGAAAAAGAATGCATTTGATTTATCTGGAACTGACAGAGTGCAGAAACATTAATGCTAAAAATAATGTAGACCAGTTAGTAACTAGATGGCAATATAAATATTAACCCTTTCCTGGGCTTGGCCACTAGTGCTCTGTCTAGTTTCTGCATCGCAGGAACCTGTCCGGCTATTACATTCAGTGCAACCCACTCTGTGGATTGAACAAACCGTCCCCTCTCCTGAAATGCAATTTTGCCATCTGTAAAATGGAGGTGAATCAGTTGCAGTTCTTTATGAACCACAAATGAGAAATGGTCTCTAAGAGCTGAGTATTCTTACTAATACCTGACACGCACTATGGTGATCTTGGGATGGATACGATGGAGGAGGCGATTCTAACTAGCAGCAAGCGGTAAAGCATATGAAGCCTGCACTGTCTGTCCAAGAAACGCTGGCATTTGGGAAATCCTGACAGCATGGGCTTAATCCCACTTAGGCCAAGCTGAGGAAACAATATTGCAGAAAGAACATGGAGAACCTTTATTTTTTAAAATATTCTAAGTGCATGCTACAGTATCTGGTGAACTGGGGCACAAATACCTTTTCTGTTTCACAAGCAAGGCTGATAAAACTGTTACCTGGCAGCATGTCCTTAATAAAAAGCAATGTATTTATTGTCAAACCAGACAGTATGAACAGACTTTTATAATATATCACTGCTCCAGAATCTGACCACTCTTTCCAAGACACAACCAGGTCAAGAATTCAGTGACTTATGTTCAAGAGAAAATCTTAATAACTTAGAATACAATTTGAATGCATAGATCGTTAACTACAATGAGGGAAGAAAAGTCTGTATTAACCTTCACAGTTGGTCAATCACATCTTACAAAATACAGCCATAACGACAATTGGTTTTGAACCATTTTCAGAGAAGATGCAGTAAGGTTTCTAGATTATGTACTCATCCCTTTATCAGGAATTAAGTAATGAAGATGCAGGATATCAAAGGGAAAGGGACAGATGAAACAAGAGTCTCACCTTCAATTTTTGTTTTAAAACTTTCTTAATTTGAGGCTTCTGATGCAGAAAACTTTAGACCAATAATAAAACATTCAAATTATTTTCCAAATAGTTGAGAAAACAACATTAGACTATGTACACAAACAACGTTGAGGCATTTTGCTTTTAATTTGCATACAATTCCTTAAAGCAAATTCCACATGAAGAAGGGTAAAATACAACAGAGCTTGTTTACCATTTCACAAGTTAACAGAACAAAGTAAACATCTGTCCTTCTTACTAACCAGCTTCCATCCCTGACTCCAGCTCGTCACTTCCTCACTCTCCATGCCAAATCAACGCATGGACTAGTTTCAAACTCCACAGACGTTCACGTGGGGACTTCAGGGGTGCTGCAAATTATGACAGCAAGAAAAAAAAACTGAAATAGAAAGCTTATATTCTCTCAATGTTTCCCAAATGAAGACCCAAAATTCAGCGTAAAAAAATACTTCAGTTGTTCAGCTCAGCTACTCATCTGCTGTGGCTCCTCTACAGAGCACAGTAAGGAGCAATATCCTCTGTCAAATAAAAGGGGGCATTAAATCAGGAATTGAGAGACACTCAAAATAATCGTGCTAAAACTGACTTCCCAAACAAACTTATCTGCACCATGCTTTAAGCACGCTCTTTCCTTCTACACACTGATAGTTTTCTGCCTATACAGTTCCCATGCATAGTTGCATTTTGACCAGGCTTCTGGCTCCTTTCAAACTGATAAATACCATCCTGATCAAAATATATTACAGCAGTATAATACCTACAATAAAATACTGTCATGATGCTAGCGACAGCATCATCTTACTTCGTGCTTTAGTGACACCAAATAATAGGAAACACATAGGTTGAAAGAGAAGCGGTAACAAATCTGTTAGGCAGATCTTTCCAAAAAAGAGATGGGAACGTGAGGCTATCCATGTGAAAAAAAAGGAAGAGCCATAAGCTGCAAAGAAGCTGGACCTACCAACAGCAGCAGAAAACCCCTATCACTAGAGATGTCTTTCATTAGGTCTTACAGCAACAAACACCAATTGAACCTTCTGCCTAAAAACCTTTTTTTTGGTGTAGAAATTTTTAACATCAAGAGTCCGTGACACTGCTCACAGTGAGTTAAGAAAAATCAAATCGATTGTGCTGAAGTGGAAAATGACAGAACACAGAACTGATGTCTCATCGTAAGGGTTTGCATATGCACACAAGCCTACACATCACAGCACATCTGTCAATGCCAGCAATTCCATCTGGGATTTGCCAATTCTTTCCTCTCATGATTGTGGATCCTCCAGCAACTCTACTGAGTCTGAAATACGTCAGTACCAGAGAAGAGACTCTAACAATAAAAATCTTTGTACACTTTAATATTTATTAGTTCTCTAGTCATTTTGTTTTTGCTATATATTTAACAACAGTGTGACAAAATTCCTGATACTTATATCTCATGCAGGTAACTTAAATGAGGAGTTAGCACTATCTAAACTGGTAAGCCTACCACTAGTGGGTTACTTTGAGGTCTACAAGACGATTATTTCTGCAACAATGACAACTAGGTGGGTACGCGTGTAACGTAACAGGCTCAGCTGAATGTACTTGGCAGGTATCTAAATGACAGCACAGGCCTCAGAAGGACTGGAGTGGCAACACCCTTCGACCTAAAGAGACTTGACATTATTGTTTAAGAGGGCTAGAGCGGAGTTGGAGGCATGTAAATTGTTACTTCTAGAAGAGATGGTGTTTCTGTAGTCAGTCAAATAGTTTAGCTTTTACTCAAGTTGCTGTGATCTGTCTTCTTTCTTTGCCAGGGTAAAATGTGTTATTCATTCTACCCACCCTGCTATTGTTTAGGTCACAACAGAGACACTGAGAGCATACTGTACCTTTCTGCAGCTGAAGACATAGATTGCTGATAAGATTGCTGCTATTCCTTCTCTGCAATTCCTCGGTGAGTACGTTTTCATCAATATCAGTTATGAAAACAAACTCCCTAGAGTCCAGATCTTGAAAAATATTTTACAGGAAAAGTCTACTTGTAAATCACTTGTTCTTTTCTCCTACAAAACCCACAGGTTTCAAAACAAAATAATAATAAATGAAATTACTGAAAGAATAACGAGAGTTGATAGTGGTGTTGTACTGGGCATTTCCCTTTTGTAACTAAAATACATTCTAACAGAAATCCCACAGTACGAACCAGATAGCTTCAATTAAAAACCAAAATGCAGACTATTCAGTCTAATGTTAGAGCACGTGTGTGTGTGTATAATACTGTAAAAGTAGTCACACATTAGAGGTATATAATTGAAACAGCATTTTCCTTCATGAACCTGCTATTATCGAGGCAGTGACAAGGTTTCAATTTCTTTGTTTTCTGAGCTCTTTAAAGAATGGCTATTGCCACATTTTGTAAACCTAAGTTCTGTACAAGCAGAAGCTTGTTGGCATCAGATAAGGAGCAATACTACTAGTGCAAACAGGTGAGAGACAATTCCTCCAGTTTCGGGGTGAACCAACTACCTAACACTGAAAGAGGACAGGTATCTTCTTCAAACCCACACTCGTGTGTTTCTCCACTCAGACATACATCCCCCTCTGTCTTGGTCTTTGTGTTACAAAGGTAGTTGAGGGAGAACCACCAGCTGATGTGATATTTATCATATGAAAAAATTCTTGACTTTTTTTTCCTATTAATATTACGAATGTTTTTATAACAAGTCAAGGAACGATAAACACTTCAAGCATCAGGAAAGTGACAATAATACTGACTTAGTATCTTTAGTAAAAAGTGAAACATTCTCTCCTGAGATATAAGTCAAGGAAGGAACAGGAATGATGAACCTAACACTGTACCATTATTTGATCATCATGCACCTCAGCTGACCAGATGAGAAAGAACAAGAGTTTATTGCTCTCTGCTCATCCAAAGCTTTGACAGGCAACGTATTCAGGTAAGTGCTCGGCATACCAGAATGTTGTCAGAGCAGCTCTCGCTGTACTGTCCTCCTTTAGCTTATTTCTTTAAAAAAAAAGGGGGGGAAAAAAAAGGAAGAAAAAAAAAAAAGATAATAAAAAAGAAGACAATGTCAGCTGGTTAACCCTCATCTTCTCTCAGCTCTGTGGGTAGAAATTTGTATTGCTGCTGGCGGATCTGAGCCAGTTTTTTCCTTGCCTCTTCCAGCTCTCTTTCCTTCTTCAGCATTTCTTCTTGAGCTGCAATGATCTAGAAAACACAAGCAGGGATTGTAACAGGAAGGAATACTGTCTGTAAAACAAGATTTCTTTCTCTATGGCACCTATCATAGGTAGGCCTCGAGCATTCTCTAGAAAAGAACCACATTTCAGTGACTCTGGCAGGAATGGCTCAAATTTTTCCAGGTTCTATTCAGGTTCCAGGATTATACATGCATCAAAAACAGTACTGTATTCCCACTGGTTTCTTAAAGACTGAAAGAATAAAAGTTGGCATTTACCAGCATCGTTTTTATACTGCTGGAGGCCCCCAAAATTCACTGGGGTGAGGGGTTAGCACGTGTAGGATAAGCACCGTGCTTAATATAATGTTTGAGAGAGAGTAAAATTGAAGGCGCTTTGCTGTAGGCATCCACAGTATTTTCCTGTATCTCAGAAAGCCAAAGGAAAAACGATGGTACCACAGACACACAGAAATGATATATTTCAATATCTTTTAAGTAGTGACCACAGTCTATGGTGTTCCTCATTCATAACGGTGATTTCCTGAAGTTGGTACAACCTCAAAACCTTGCCATCTGTTTTTAAATGTCGATATTCCTTCCCCATATTTGTTCTGGTCACAGTAACAAGATGTTATCGGTTCTTACCTCTCACTCTTTCTTTGATTATATACATATTAAACTAGCGTTACATTAAGATTCAGGAATGTCTAAAGTACATAAGAGAAGACTGGAAAGAACCACAAACTTCATCAGAACAAAACCAAAAGATACTGGACAACAGTAACTGCTGTTAAGGTAAACGGTCAATGAAGAGGTGCAGACACCTTGCAGCAAACAACTTTGCTGTTAAGTCAGTGGCTAACAGTGAGGCATCAAGTAATTTATAATAGATTTCTACATAGCTTTGTCAAGTCTGCAGTGCAGCAGAGGGACATTGTGACACTGCGCTACGTTTCTGTGACAGTTGTTCTCTGCTTTACCAACCTGAGCAATGCCACCCACAAACTTCGTTTTGACCACAACGTCGTCATCTTCTGCTTTTCCAAATGCTGCTTTTTGGGCCGCCCTGACAAGATTGTCTGACGCTCGCTTGACAGCGTTTCCTGCAGCCTTTGGAAAAGACACAAAGACATTCAGTAGAAATGGAAGTTATTCAACTGAGCATCAAAACGAAAACATCTTTGCTTGACTACACAGGAAAAGTGTGTTCTGTTTTCCTTTGGTTTGTTTTTCCCAGTGAAAGGCAAATTAGTATTTCAAAATAAATGGTACAGAGAGGAACACAATCCCTTTACTTAAGAGGCTGGAAGTTGGGAAAGTCACAAATGAGATTCCACCTGTGTGTGCACGCATCCCCCTCAGTTTGATATAAAACAGTGGATGAAATCCTAAGTTAAGTTATGCACAACACTGATCAGATTTTTTTTTTTATTTGGAGGAAGAAGAGAAAATGAAAGCTAGCATATAAAGGCAATGAAGTTTTTAAATTAATCGACTTTTATCAGGGCAAACTTCTCTTCTATTAAAGCTGAAAGACGGAGCTGGCACCTTTTTTTAAGCACTGAGGTGTCAAAGATCGCTGGCTAGGAAACAGCCCGTGCAGACAGGAGGTGGCAGTGCAGGGCTCAGCATCGTAAGATCTGGAACTGGATTTGCTCCAGTATAATAAGAGCCGGTCAAGTGGCAGAGATCTGCTCCGGGAGAAGAATGGTCCATGGGTTAATGGGCACTGCACATGGAGGTGTAAGTGAGAACCCTGCATAAGCCACCACCAGTCCTTTAAATTTGTGAGGTCCAGATAAGTCTTATGACTGATATTCTGAAGTTTAAATTGGCTGATACACTGAAATTTGACCTATGCCTCCTTGGCTCTGAATTGAATCCTCCTCCTCCCCCTTTCCACCTATCTCTTCATCAGTGTCAGGACAGAGACAGGAAAATAAACTTTTGGGCTGCTGTGGCCTCAGTGCTAAGAGGGGTCACAAGTCACTCCTTCTGAGGGACTGACTGGAGGTTCTAGCTGTTTTCTACTCAGTCAATTGTACAAATACTGAAAGTGGGACCTGAAATGTTTTTCAAGTGCTCTCAAATGTTTTCTCCCAAAGCTTCTAGCTTTTTGTGGGGTAGAAAAGAGAAAACCAAGTCAGTAAAACTCATGAACTTAGCCTGGTGATTAAAGCCATGCAAAAACATCTAAGCTGAGGGCAAAGCCAGTTGAAAAGTCTCAGTAGTTTTGGCAAATCCACCAGTAAAAATATGTGGTAGACATCAGCTCACCGGTTTTGCTACGATAAAGGACATTATCTCCAAGTGCAAACTGCTTTTCCCGGATTTATTAATTTTGTGACTAATATGAAGCTTGGTAAAGCAGCAAAGTTCAAGTTCAATCTGTGCTGAGGCTCATTTCCTCTTCGCATTCCCTTCCAACTTTTCACATTTGATATCTAATAATATTTGCCTACAGTGACTGAGTAGCCCGAATTTCCTGGCAGAGCTGAGAAACCACAGTCTCTAGTACTTGATTTTGTTCCTGCTTCTATTGTTTCTTCTGCATTTAAAATTCCTCCAGACCCATTTTGGTAATTGAATATTAAAGTGGAGTTTGCATGACGGTCAGAACTACCTTCCCCTTACTGATAACTCCCCCTCACATCTTCGACTAAGTCCATCTATATGAATCCACGATAAAGCACTCATCTATAGTGCTATAAAGCAGTAGAAAACTCTCTCACCTCTAGAGGTAACACTGACATGCCACTGTTTTCTATTACAATAAACAGATATTTCACATGCTCATACATTTATTTTTTCCTCCTAAGTATTTAATTGATTTTTCTACTTTGAAAAAAAATCAATTCTTCCTGCTCACATAGACACAGTTCATAAAATCGGGGGTTCATTCACACTGTGTCAAAACAACGTTTACATAGCACTACTGTGGGTTTTCAGAAATTCAGAAAACAGGTACCTGTAGCCTCCTCATGGCTTCAGAGTCGTGATCAGCCTTCACTTTGCAAGCCACAAGCAGCTGCGCTGTAGAAGCTGCGACTTGTTTGGCAGATGAGATGAGCTTCTCCTCGCTAGCGTGGCCTTGCACCGAGGCATTAGCTGCTTCACAGAGATTGCTGGTTGCAGCTGCCACCATTCGGGCCTGGGAGACAGTGAAAAAAGGTCACTTGTGTACTCTCACAGGATATTACTTCTTCACAGCAGGTGCTTGTTTTCCTTAGGAGAAGCAGTTACTCACAGCAGAAATAAGTCCCTGAGACCACTGTCCATCATCAGCTGCATTGGCAGGGATCGCTCCAACCTGAAAAAAACAGTTCAGAGATTGCTTACAATTAAACAGAAAAGACAACTGCTTTGTCTCAGATTTAGGCAAACAATAAGCCATGAAAAAAGGGAAGACTTGCACCTGTGACTGTGCCCAGCACATAGAGGAGCAGGAAAACCGACTGAAAGTGATGTCAGAGTAAAGGTGTTTCCAGCACACATCTGCCTGCGCATGCAGTGACCAACTTGCTATGCAGCTTAAATTGCCCCATCCTTGCAATATGTATGAAAGTCATAGAGTAATGAATCTTGCAAGCGAGACTTCAGCCTAAGCAACAGCTGAAGCAGTAGTTCTGAATCTCCTGGCCCCTAAAAATAACTTATTTCTGTCTCCACAACACATTTGGATTCATATAGTTCCTGAATCTCTTCAGGTGCTGGCACTATGGGGAGGGAGGTATAATACAAAACAGAAAGCTCCACAGGGAATCCCTCTAACTGTCTTTGTCCTAATAACAGCATGTGTGGAAAGCAGCCCGTTTTTCTGCATGGTTCATCCATCAAAGTGTTCATGGCATCCCCAGGACTGGTAACAACCAGGACACGGCTTTCTCCTCATGTCAGATTAAAATAACACAATAAAATTCTACAGTTGGTTGCCAGCCCCAGCTGCCTGGGTCTAGGAGGTTTTGGAAGAGAAGCTAGAAGATGTGAAATGAAAACACAGTCTAGAAACTTGAATTTTAAAAGAAATGGAATCAGGGATTCATGAATAATGAAGATCTCAGAGATAAGAATCAAATCCTTAAATGTAACATCAATATTAACCAAAGATACGTTCTCTCATAGCTATGGTGATGCTTTCATATAATTGTATTATTCTGTATACCTTTAGAGTGGTGTTTGTGAGAACAGTAAGGCAACATGTCATAATGTAAATAACACATCTTACCACATAAAAGCCAAATACACAATACTCTAAGTGAAGCAGGCAAGTCAAAATTCTCATCTTTTTTTACTGTCCCCACAGTCAGATTTCATTGGGAAATAATATGATATTTTCTATACATTACTGACAAATTCCATAGCTACAGCTCATGGTGGGTCTTTGCAAACAGTTACATCACTATTGTTCTGAAACATAGGCCTGTGCTCCTGCTGGAACTAAAAGCAGAAACTCCCCAGGAATCCCAGCCGAAGCAGATAGCATCTTGCTTTTGTGACCAGATCCATAACACAATCTGCTTAGGATAAAGCACTAGATGAAATCAGAAACCATAACTATACAACAACAATGATCCTATAAAAGTTGTTCTTACAGGCAATGTATCTGTTTGACATTCGGATTTGAACTATGTTAAAAGTGGGAAAAAACCCAGCAATGGATACGAAATGAATTACAAAGATCTCAGTCCTGACCCTCAAAGGAAGACACATTATAAGCACTCTTGCTGTTGCTACCAACAACAGTTACAAGCACGTCCTCTTAAATATACTGAATTTGCATGCAGGGCTGTGTCCTGATTGAATCAGATAACAAAACACTGAGGGGACAATTAGTGAGGCCCTTTGCTCTCTGGCCCAGAGTGGTATTGCAGACTGTGACATTTGGTTTTGCATCCCAAGCTGTCTTGTGGGACTATATATTACTAGTTTAAATCACAGACCTTCACAAAACGAAAAATACGCCACAAATACAACAACTCTATAGCTGAAGTGCCCCACACTTGATTACTCTTGTGAAGATTAGAACATACTTGGTTTGTCTTTTTTGTTTTTCATTTAAACAGAACCAGGCCTAGGCCTGCGATGAGTGATGAAAAGATTTACATTTTCATTAGTCAGTCCCAAATTCCTTTTCTAGTGTTTGACAGGAATGGTTGGACTTGATGATCCGGTGGATCTCTTCCAACCTGGTTATTCTATGATTCCATTTTGATACTTCCCCCCCAGTACCGTTGCTGCTCGCCCTGTTTACCCACCTTTCCCTGTGCCACCAGTTCTCTCTGGGCTGCTGAAGCCGACTTCACGAGGGCACTAGTAGCAGCTGCAATGGACTTAGCTGCTTCCAGGATCTGCTCTTCGAAATCCAGTGTCTCATCCGCTTGCTATAACCAAGAGAGAACAATGTCACACATTATTCATGTGAAAACGACTGTATTTCCAAGACTGAGGATGCGCACAAAGTGAGACGAGAAAATTCTCGAACACATCAGTAAATTCAGTAAGACCTACAACATAATTTTCTGTATAGGAGTTACATGTGGACGAAAGATGGGATTCAACACAAGTGAATTGAAATATTAAGTTGTCCTTGTGGCTGTTCACACGTGCAACTGAGTATCAAATAAGGCACTTAAGGAATCGCCTTCAGCTTTGATATGCTGCCTCCACTAGGGTTAGTCCCAAAAAACTACACTCAAAAAAGTGCAGCTCTGAAAAGAAATTCTTGTTTTTCCATATCAAGATTTCTCCTGTAATCCTACAGTACTGGCTTCCAGGATTGCTAAACTAGGTAAAGTATTTTCTAAGTATTTAAAGATTTATAAGCATAAAAAAAAAAGTATATTGCCTCATTCACCTCTACTAAGGAAGGCAACACAGACACCAAGCAAGTGCATAGATCTAACAGCTACAGTAAGAGCTGTCAATTCACAGAGTCACACTGTGAAGTAGTTGAGTTTAGTCATCTTGGAGATATCAAGTTCCAAAGGTCTGTCTGAAACACTTCAGTCATTCAAAATTGTCTTTCAACAATCATGTGCAAATAGAGATCAGCTGTTTCTAATGAGGTTTGCTGCTATTTAAAATGGAAATCTATTATTCCATAAAATAATTTTTCACTGGTTTTCTAATCATTTAAACAAACAGTGAAAATAGATATCCAATAAAGCACACTTAGGAGCTTCTGAACAGTTAACAAAATAGACAAACGGTTATAGTTACTTTAAATAGAACCGGGTCTGGGCCACATATTCTGATTGTTCTTTATGAAAAATAAACCAACAGTATCTATTTTGTTTGCGATGACATCACAAGCCTACCAGAATCCAGTGTGACCAGTAGGGCTAGTGGATACTATACCAGAACAGAGCACCTTGTGAGAGACGAGGCACTGGAAACACTGGTCTCTCTCAACTTACGTAACCACAACATTCTTGTATCAAATAACTAATTTTAGGAACGCCAGCTAAGTGGGTTATGAGTTAGAAAACTGAGCACTTCATTGGTAACTCTAAGCACATTCATCGAAATATAAATCAGGTTTAGTTCCCCTGCTGCTGCGATTTGATGAAACAGTAGCCAATTATAAAATAATAAAAGATAACGATGAGTAATTGTGAATCATTACAAAAACAGCACATCAAGCAGTGCTCAGTCCTACAGCACTTCACCTGCCTGCCACGTAACTAAAACAAAAAAACCCTCCAGGAGATAAAACTGCAGCATCTGCAGGCAACAGAAAAACTGAATGGTCTGAAAATAAAAACTGACGTGTAGATAAAGCTGTTTGGCACTTTCAAGTTTTTCTTATCCTTTAGGAAAAGCCAGCTAATTCAACGAAAACTATTTGTCTTGCCTTTGGACTAATCCCATCAACTGAAACATAAATCTTTGTAATAAAAGCAGAGGAAAGTGGTTTGTAAAGTGTGCACATCATGTTCCACGTGAATTTTTAGCAACGCTTGCAATGTAAGATCATGACCACTATTATATCTAAGGGGCAATCACAGCAGTCCTGAATTTTCCAACAGGCCTCAAGTCTTATTTATGAAACTCTTCCTTCAATTACAACATCACAAAACTAAAGAGACTACAAATGGAATTCAGTACAGTCACCATCATATTTCTTTCATTAGCAAAACAGATGCATGATTGACTTTGATTTAATTGATCTAAGAATTAAAAGTGAAATATCAACAAAAGTACCACTGGACAACAATGAATTTAAAAGACTGTTAGTGCACTTCTGCTTTTAACAAACTGCTATCATGCTTTTATGTTTGTCCAAGGTTCCCTGTTACTGAGTTTTGCATTTTTCATTTCCAACATAAATAAATTCATTGTGTGTAATATTCTTCACACGTCAGTGTTGTCAGAAATTCCAAGTTAAGCGAGCGAGCATTCCAGTATCTGCTTATCTGCTATAAAGGAGGTGTCGTTCTTTCATAAATGTAGGAAAAAGCCCATGGCCATGCTCTGACCTATCAGGCAGCCGTGTACGTGCCCAGATGGTGCTCAATTTGTGAAAAACTAGCCACCAATAAGAGGCTGAAGAAAAATAGCTGTTTGAACTCAGTGAGTGTAGTGAGTGGACTAAATATTGCTGGGTTTGACCATGTAAGGGTATAAATGGATTGGAAAATGAAGTCACCAAAACAGACAAACCAAAATTATTAGGCTAGCTACAAAGTCTGTAGCATGAAACATCTTGAAAATGTTGATTGCAAAGAGACATAACTTGAGATGTTTTTATACCATACTTAAGCTGATTTACTATAGAATCTCCATTAGTAGGGGTAGTAGCATAAATGATGTCAGGGTTAATAGGAGAACAAATGAGTCCCTGATCTCACTGCTAAACTGCAGAAAAAAAATGACAAGAGACAAGCCATTTTATTCTGAAGCGGCTTTTATCTTCTCTTTCATAAAAAGAAAACCAACGTGGGTAAGTTGCTGCACTGAACCATGAAAAACAAAGTAATCGTTTCAGTGAAAGTCAGTTGTTGGCATAGCTGCTGCTCACCCTCGTAAAAGGCCCTGCACAACTTGAAAGTCCCTCCAAGAGCAACTCTACTGATGAAGGAGCCCTTCACATATATATTTTAAATCAGATTAGATTAGGAGTCTGCAGGAAGTCTTCTAAACCTGCTTGTGAGTGAATATACTCCTTAATATTGCCTTCTACTATGTAAAACCCCCGGAGACAGGGCAGGACACTGTAGGAATATGTTTGATATATAGTTGGATTAAATAACAACCTAATATATCAAACATATCACACAGAGTCTTGCAGAAAAAGGCATCCAGGTTTGATTCATCTTGGGGAAAAAAAATAAAAAAGGACTAACTGCTGAAAGCTAACAGCAGGCATTACTGAGTACTAAAGACACCTGTCTTTGAAGGCACAAGCCTGCACTGAAGCATGAAGAGCACACCAGCAGAGCAGGGCAGGTGTAGCAATGCTCTCTGCTGTCGTACCTCATCTACTGCACCTTTTCCCTTAAGCGTTCTTGATATTTATTAGTGAAGCACGTAAGTTTTTATAGGACAAACTATTTTTCCTCTTAAAAAAACCCTACTAATTTTGAGGGGTTGTTATTTTACTGCCAGTGGTGTATTCGTCTAAGAGGAGGAATGAGTGGCTGCACTGCAAGACACTTGACCCTTCAAAAATGGAAAACATTAAAAAAAATAAAAAAGAGTCCACATGCAGGAAAAGCATTATTGTATGTAAAGGCAATAAGACAGTCAAAACTTGCTTAATAAACAATAAAGATCTCACTGCTTCACAGACTGTTCCCCACCTGGAACATTGCAATAAGAATACTTAACAGGTCTGGGGTCATGGGGAGGAGTAACAACACCTATGGAGGAGAATCCTCCAAGTGCTCGCAAGAGAGAAGCTCAGAAGACAGACACCAACAGAGTATCCACGGGGCAGTGGACTAGCAGACTAAGCATTTTCGGAGCGTAATCACCAGCAGCCAAATGAACAATTTAAAGCAAACAGAATATGCATCAGACAATAAAACATAGGTAGCAGTCAGCAGGTCTGTGTCGTATTAGAGACTGTTTTCTGGGATGATTCCCAGTAGTGTAAAAAGAAGACAATTCATGCTATTGATCTCTGTCTAAGACAACAAGGAGGTACAATCGGTGCAAAAATATGAAAACAAGGAAATGAAGAACTAAACTTTCAAAGGTATATTAAAAAATAAGATAGTGGAACAAAGGAGCAAACCCTGACCTTCAATTGATTGTTTTCTTTAGATAAAACAAAGTGGAACACACAAAGATCAAAATTCTCAAGCCTAGACCAAACGATTCCCATTCCCTAACCTAGCAGCAGAAAGAGATTTGACCACCAATTAATAATGATGAAGACGACAGATTTCCTGCAGGCAGATAATTCTAAAATTACCAATTGAGGACTTTTCTGCAAGTTCACCCAATGGTGACTACAGTTAAGCAAAGCTGGATAGAGGTCTAGCTGCACCAGCCGTCTGTTCATTGTAGATTAGCTACTGACCCCACATTTTATAGACTAAGTCTAAGAAAAATCAGTTGTATCAACCCCCTTACCCAGTCCAGGCATTCTACAGCACTACGTATGCTGCCCGAGATGAGTGTCAGACACAGAACCTGTTCTAAGCAAGAAATCCTACTCTGGGAGGATCCGAGCTACAAGTCTCCAACAGGAAAAGCGGTATTTCAGTCACTCTTGATTTCCTGGTACCTTTGACGAGTGTTACAATCCATACTGCAAAAGGGATTAAACATCTAAAAAAGGATGTAAAGGCTGTTTAAATCCCAAATTAAACCAACAGTTGGATATGAATTTTAGTTTCTGAAAATGACAAATCAGAGAGCCTGGATACTCAGATTAACATGTTAATCGAGGAGCAGGTGTGAGATCTATACTCGCTAGGAAATTACAATGACCCTGGAGTGGCTTAGATGTTGGAAGGGAACTGCTCCACGGTTACCAAGCAACACACACACACGTGCTATTGTGCAGTGACTGCAGAGAAGAGGTGATGGAGGATTCTTCCTCTCCTCAGACTCGGCCCGTGTCCTCTGCTCTGCAGAATCTCATTATAAAGGACCGTATTTCTTTATAAACAAAATGGATGTACTTGTTAAAAAATGCAGGACAAAGAGCATTTTTTTTGTTCACAAGCTAATTTATTCCCATTGCTAATTGGGAGATGGGGGTGGGTGGGAAGTCCTCGAAGAGTGAAGCTACCAGGAGCTATTTCATCAGATGCTCCTGAATGACAAAACAGCACCCTGCACTGAGAACAATCATCTAACACTCAGTGTTCTTAAGGCCCTGCCTTTTAGGAAGATTTTTCACTAGCTTTACTTAGAAAACAGTTCTGGACTCACAAAGCAGCACAAACAGGAGGGATAGATACATTGTCCTTTCCTGAAGGCAATTACACAGCTGAAGCACCATTTCCATTTTTAAGAGATGCAATTCCACGCAATATGGTAACTCCTTCAAAAACCTGCCTGTTATTCCACACTAGGCAAGACATCAATTCCCCGTGATCCAGTTTTGAGAGCTATGCAGACAACCATAAGTCACGACAGTTTCATATATTTCATGCAGTTTCACACTTGAAAACATTTGGCTTAATTTTATATAATATAGTTGAAGACATGTTTGAAATGACCTAGCAACATGCAGCACAACTTGCTTTCATAATGAACTGTAATTGATTTTCCTGCAGGAAAATTAAATAGAAATGGTCATACCACATCTCTGATTTGAAACTGAAGCAGCCACTCTTTTAGCATGGCATAAAATCTCATGGTTTTAATCTCAGAAAATTCGGATGGTCTTTTGCATTCTGCTGAATCCCTTCTGTGTTGCTGCTGCTTTCTCCTGCTACACTACACACACTGATGAGAACAAAAGGTCTTCAAAGGAAAGCAAGGGAGAATGACTTTTCAAATCAGTCAAATGTGTTTGGAAACAGAGAAGTGAACAATCAACAGCAATGATACAGTAACACTTAAAAGCATTTCTAATAAGCAGCTTTTCTTCCTTTGCCTTCTCATGGCTGGTGCTTGACTCACTGCCTGAAAAGTCTCTTTTTACCCTCCTTCTTCAGGGCTAAAGTCCCATCCAGTGCAGCGTTTAGTGGCACTGAGACTGACGCAAGGTTTAGTTTTTTATACCATTATCGTGGGCAGTAACAAAGCAGACACCAACACATGGGCTACAGGCAGCTTCTGCTTTATTACCTTCAAAGAAACAACAGGGATGGACACTCACCTTTGGCTTGGCCCTTGGTTTCAGCTGCTCCAACTTCTTCGCTGCAGCCTCAATTGATGCTGCAGCCCCCAGGAGCTCTGTCTCTGCAATGACTGTTGGGTCTTCTGGATCCACCCACTCTGTCCCTGAAATTAATGGAGACGAGGACAATAACTTCAGTGCCACTGCGAGCTGCCATTCAAACAGGGTGATTTACAAGTACACTTCAAGTGGCAAATAAGGAATGTGCATCGTAGAAGGCTGGTTTTGTACCATAATGGCGTTAAAACACTGTACTCATGCCACTGACAGCAAAATGTAAGTTAAAAGCAAATAAAAAGTCTTTAGCAGCATTATTCTGTTATGAAAGTAACTCAATTAAGAATTGTGTAAGCCAAGTAGCTTCAAAAAGGGATATTGCCCATCCTGGGAACAGAACTAAGAGTCACTCAACTTTTGTTTATCAGAGCTTTTATTAAGATGCTTTCTAAGTTGACTGAGCTGTAAGGTAAATTGAGAAGTCTGACAGGATGGTAGAGGACACGTTACAGACAACAGACAATCACCACCGCAAGCTCTTCAGAGCCTTTTTTTTTGGCAGTGGTTAGAGAGGAAGCTAGTATTGACTGCAGAAAGCATTTTGTGCTTCTAACAGGAACATGAAGGAGACCAAAGCAGTTTCTGTAACATATCCAAAGGTCAATGTGGTGGTTTTTTTTTGGTTGAGTTTTTAGCATTTCTCTTGGCTCAAAGAAATTTTTTATTTCCACAAAATGAATAGCTGGTTGGAGAAGGAGGTCTCAGAGCATTATTAGCTTCAGTTTCATAGCATTATTCTCTGGCCAAGATGCAGAAAACACATGTTCTAGATTGAGAGAAGCAATCAAACGGCCAAAAAGATAATCAGATGGAGAGACAAAAGGAAGCCAGAAAGAAAACTTTAAATTTCATAACTACTAAGGGCAAGGAGAGGAAGCAGTGTCACACGTGGAAACAAGAGAAAAGGATGGAAAGCAGTGTACACCAAGGAAAGGCAGACTAAGCTAGAGAGGAAAAAAAACAATGGGAAAAAATATCCTTAAGGCCATCTTAAACTTACTGAAACTTGACCAGAAACTCTGAGTGAGCCTAATATTAAAATACCAACAGAAACA
Source organism: Piaya cayana (assembly GCA_013389865.1). Lineage (NCBI taxonomy): Eukaryota > Metazoa > Chordata > Aves > Cuculiformes > Coccyzidae > Piaya > Piaya cayana. The sequence goes on from WAAB01017912.1 coordinate 162,380, forward strand.
TTAATCATTATTATGAGAGAATGAATGGGTAGAAAGATACTGGCACTCTGCATAAGGAACAGCATAACCCACGTCTCATTCATCAAACGAAGGAAATAACTTAGAACGCTTATGGATTGACACTGCACCAGCTAAAAATGTTTTACTGGAACATTCTATTACCTGTGAGATTAGAATGCTCATAGGCCTTTCTGATTGCTGTGTAGATGAAAGTGCCCAGTAAATCTGGAAGCAGATAAGCTTCAGCAGTAGTGGTCTAACATTTAAGGACAGCACCGTTAATATGTATTCATCTCATTTAAAATGCAGAAAGTTAGAACTGTCATCTCAAGAGTCTGTATGTACCACTGGATAAAAATTTTACCAAGAAAGTCAGTATCTGAAAAAAATACCCTTCATCTGTTACACAAACAGTGACCTTCTGCTAGGCAGAGGAACTCACTGCTTATTTGACCACTGAACTTATATTTGTCCACGAGTTGTTCAGTTCTAAGAGTTCAGGAAATCATCCAGACCACAATTTTCTGAAGCCTCATTGTTTCATTAACATACTTTGTCAGGGCAGGACCCAGACTGAGAACTGGAAGCACGATACACTTAACACTGACATCATTGCTGGAAGCTGAGTGTTAATTCAGTACGACGGTGGTATCCTTTTTAGTTGAAGTTGGAAAGCAGTTATCACTGCTAAGAGAAGGACTTATGTTAAACTGAAGAAACAGGAGTGTAAGGAAAGGAACCGGGCAACTATAATTCAGCCACCAGCTCAATAGGAGTGACACTCTACTTGGTTTTCTGCTGCAGCTGATAACACCTTTGAAAACCTCATTATTTACAGATTACCTACCACACGAAGCAGGAGAGGGTCAGACACATTTACCCACACTATGAACAAGCGAATATCAGCAGAATGAAGGAAAAAAAGAATGAAAAGAACGAAAGTCGATGGTGCCAAGACACCTGAAATATACTAAAAGGGGTTTTGTTAGGTTTTGGTTTTGTTTTAAGCTACAGAAATGACAGGTCACCATCTCTGGAATAAATAGCACAGCATGGAGTTAGCCAAGCTGCCCAACGCACCCTTCATTGCTTCTGCTGATTGGATGAGCTCCGTAACAGCCCCAGCAACCCGCTTGGATAAAGAGGCCAGCTGATGCTTTAGTTCTGGGGTTGGTTTTTGAAGGATCTAGAGAAGAAAGATAAAATGTAATAATGCATATTAGCAAGGATTCCAGAAAACACTAGAACATTCCAACATTTGTCCAACGCAACCTCTTATGTTCCTGGAAGTGGGACTGCAAAAGGCATGTGCTTGCATAAAGACCACATAGCCTCTTTGGTCTGGGAGACAGGAGCACACTTAGTATTTCTAATGGTTATAGAGGGCTTAAAAAAACAATCAAATGCTTTATTTCTTTGTCAGGGATCATTTTTAGGTCAGGACCTGTACTGCCTCCAGATCTAATCCAGAATTCAGTCCCACTGAAGTACTTCCAGCCTTCCTTCTGCCTCAGTTTGAGCTGAAGCAGTGACTTTACTTCAGCCATTATAAAAAGAGGTAAAAGAGATTATTCTCCTTGAGAAGGATTCAGTGGGTGTATGCAGACTCTTCCTTACCAGGAGAACATGTTCCAGGAGTTCCAAGTATCCCAGCGTACATTCCGTTCCAAAGCGCAGGGCTCTCTCTCGAACATCTTCACTCACATCTGGGTGATACGATGCTTGCTGAGGGGGCAAACCAATATTAATGCCTTAAATCAGAGAAGGGCAACACAGAGAGGACAGGAAAGAGAAGGGAAGACATACTTCCAAACTGCAAATAACATTTGAGCTCAAGGGCCAGGCATTTCAGCTGTAATGGTGTAAGCAAACTGCACCCAAAGAGCAGCACAACTCCAGTTCCCAGATAGGCATTAGGAACACTTTTCCTTCTATCAGCACAAAGCCTCCTGTCTGGATGTGCACCTGCAGTTTTTCTTAGTGTCTTTCTTAAGGTACTGTCAGCAGACGTCCTAATTCTTTCTGCCCATTGAGAGCAAATAGAGATGCCCCCTTCGTTCTTCTAATGAAAACAGATCACTAGGAAAACATCTCGGGGTTGGAATGGGCTCTTGGGTTGCGTATATACTATTCTACACTGCCCAGGTTATACTATTATGGCTTTTATTTTCTACAAGTACCAATAAAATCAAAATTCAAAGTGTAATTTTGCCACCTACAAATGGCTGTTTGCATCTCACGAATCAGAAATATGCTAAACTCTACTGTAGCTGGTGTGTAGCTGAAGGAATAGGAGCAGCAGTCGCTATCTAGTTTAGAGACCGAAACACTGGGCTGGCCCCAGTAGGCTTTGGGCCATTCAGAGGTCAACCACCAGCCCACTGTGTGGGTTGAACGTGGGTCTCTTACTTTTCCTCCTCCATTCTGCAAGATAAAGATAGTAATTTGTTCCTTGCAAACAGAAGATCAGAAGTATTAAGGAAGTGCCAGGATATCATTATTTCACATGAGAGAGATAAAAACCCAACCCAACCAACAAACGCACCCGCCCACTGACAAAAAGCATTAGCTGCTCTTTGTTAACTGGTAATTCAGCATAAGAAGCAGCTTATTAATAGCTTTATCTTGACACAGGGATTTGACACAGCAATAAGCAGTGCGGGAACCATCTGCTTAAATGCAAACAAGCAGCAGCAGAGTCAGATCTTTGACTTCTTAAAGATTTCTTCCAATTATAACGTCTGACATCGGCCTCGCTAATCCAGCCATTTTATTTTTATTAAAAAGTGAAAAAAGCATCCTCTTAAAGCCTTTTGTTTTTTCAAATAAATGCCTAGAGAACTTTTTAATTGAATTGAAATCCTAGTTGTTTACAAGCAGAACTTCCTAAAAACCTTATAAATAGGCATCTCCTCTCTTAGACCATCTCCTTCCACCCCTGCAAGCTCATATTTGCCATTAGAATGGGGGATTAATTATCTCACTGCTCATTTAAACTTTGAACCCTTCCTGCAATCCTAAATGTCCCGAGCCAGCCTGGAGCTGGTCTGTGGGCTCCCTCTGCCGGGAAGACCAGCAGAGCACCCGGGTCCCCTTAGACACCTTCAAACAATCAGAACGGAAAGGATAACAGAGGAGACAGGGTAAGATTTTGTCCATCTTCACCATACTTCAAACAAGTTCAACAAAATCCAAACCAGCTTAATTTTCATTTTCAAACAGGGCAGAAGGATCCCCCGTGTTGGTGTGAATACATTGTAAGCACCCTGACATCCCTCTTGTGCACTTGAATATTATTGTTACGCATGCAATTAGAGCAAATACCTGCAGGAGAGAACTACAAACTTCCTTTTATGCTTTGTATACATAACCAAGACTGAGATCAGAATATTTTGGGAGTTTTTTTATGGTTCAAGGAGTCTCCAGACAAACCACACACTTCACAGCAGACTGCAGAGATGACAGTCATTTTAAGATGACAATTCTGTAACTCATGCTTTTGATAGACCTCTTGTACCTTCATCTTCTCCACCAGGAATCACTGAAGATAGTGATATTATGCACAAGTTTCTTACTGCATAGTCATTATTTTATTCAAAAAGGTAATAAAGGCAGAAATTGTTATTATCTTAGGGCCTGCTCTAACCTTCAGTAAATGCAATTAGAGCATTTCCACCGACTTTAATGAGAGTTGTTTGGTTCATTACGTCCTGCAGTAATCAACCACACTATCTTTTGAACTGGTGTCTACTTAGAAGTGTAGAATTAGTAACGAGCACTGTAAACTCACAGAGCAGAACAAGCACAGCATGTATATAACTGCTAAGAAGTCAAATCCCATATCCTACTTGCCTTAGGCAGCTGGCAATGAAACAGAACTGAAATTTAAATTCCTGACACCAGGGAAGTGTGAGCTCTGTTCTAGACAACTCCAGCATAGAACACATAGATTTTGTCTTAGCACAAAAGACATGAAAATCTGATTATTTGCCAGTGCTCGTTGTCCAGCACAGCTTAATCATACTGGGAACCCCTCCAGTATTTGTCAGCACCACAAAACCCAAGCTGCACTGCATCGCTAAGACTGCTGGTTCCTACTCCTGAAATTTGAGGGATGTGGTTTATCATGGAAATGCCACGTAGGGTAATCCCTTTGTATAAACTGATGTCATAAGATTTCTCAGTCTCCGTGCAAAATTTGTAGAAACAGGATTTTCCAAATAAAAGTCTGACACAAACTATTTCTTTAAAAGCTTTGTTAAATGACACAGCTGTTTTGTCATACATTTTAGATAGAATTAGCATACCTGGACACTCCTCTTCCTGTTTGCCCAATAAGCACTCCTGATTTTAGGAAAACTGGACAAGATAAAACTAGATCTTAAGCCCTTGCCTTTCCTGGTCCACATTACACTACAGCAAGACTGCTAATAGGTTTTTATGTTCCTTACTAACCTAGATTACTGGAATCTAATTCATAGAGCAGTCAACTGTGCAAGAAGGACTCCTCGTCATTGTATCATTACAGATAAGTAAAATGACTCCCAGCCATCGTTCTGTAGATTGCTTTCTTTGGGAAGTTAATTCCCTGGGAGATCTCAAGTGCTTATCCAGCACCCCAGACCTCCAGTGTTTAGTGTGCAGGAAGCTCTATTCCATCAGCTGCCAGCAATGCATGAATTGCGAAACCATTATTTTAACTGGGAGAAAAATGTAAACATAAGATGAATGTTCATAATTAAATGTTCAAAATGACCTATCGGACTGTAGAATATGCATGAGAGAGTGTTTATAACATTTTTGGAAGCAGGATTCTGCTGCTGAGAATTTACTGCCAGTTTAGAGAGATCAAACCCAAAACGTACCTGCGTTAGCCACTCCCAGGTGACAAAGGACATTTAGTGTCCCTCAGCAGCTGAATTCGTGCCTGAATTGGTGCACAACTATGAACTGCTCTGAGCCTCCCTTAGAAGTTTCAGTTAACTGGATTGTGCCTAATAAATATCAGGCTATGGTAGAGCTAAGTGCACAGTTGTTTAATTTTCACATGCAAATTAGAGCTGCTTTCTTTTGTTGACCTGAGTTTATGGAGAGGACAAACAAAAATTTGAAGCATGAAAGTGTCTGACAGTTTGTAGCAAACGAACAGCCCTGTCAGAAAACTATGTTAAAATAAAGTTTTGTATAAATTGAGATCTATGTAATACTTGAACTTGTGCTTTTGTATGACGATCATTTTAAAAGCAAAATCAACCTTTCCACCTTCGCAATATTAGGCTAAAAATGAACCTGGGACTGATGTAGGTAGTTAGGATTTGACCAAGTACTGAAAATCACACACATCACAGAGGGCACCGTTACTTTACTCTCATCTTCCATGCATGTAAAGGCAAAAGTAAATCAATGTAATTCACAGGCAAAGGCACTTCTGTTACTAATGAAGATCAAAAAGAACGAGGTCATTACAATCCCCCTTTTTAATTTATGCTTAGATCTTTTTTATCATCAGAACAAAGCCAAGTGGCCTAAGAGCCATTTATATGCAGACTCTCCCCTATTTTGCTGGTCAGTTTTTGGAAGTTGTCTGGCTCAAGCAAGAGCAGAAAACAGGGTACCAAAAAAGGCAACACACATTTCTGAAAGGCACAGATGAAAATGAGGAAACCAAGAGGTTTGGTTAGAGGGGAAAGGATGACTAAAAATAGACCTGAGTGATTCTTTTCACCATTCCGCTCACGATTCCTAGAAATACTGGAATAATATTTCTGACCGTAGGATTATTTGTATATTCTACTATGTGCACAGATTGTCTTCCAATTTAAGACTGAAAAGTAGGGAAATTCAAATCAAATAAAACTTCCCATGTTCACAAATAAGAAAATAAACAGTATCAGTGCTGCTTCTTTTTTATCCATTAAAAATTCCTTTCTAAGAAAGACATTCCCTTAAAACGATCACAGCCATTAACCTTCTCATCTGAAAAGTAGAGCGTTACCACAAAGAAAACTGAACTAAACTATAATGTTCAAGGTATTTAGAAAGACCAAAAAAAAAGGCAAGGAAGCGAATCTTTACCTTACAAGCTGTTAGCATGTCAGCTACTGCTTTGCGGCTCAGATTTGCTGTAGCAATCACATCCTCCTGCCTGCATGAGTTCCCAGCTGCAACAGCTTTTGCCGTTGCCATGGTGATTCCTTTCGTCATCCGGATTGATTCTTCAGGTGATGATGTCTTTTCGGGGACATCGCTGGACTGAAACACCTAAAAGCGAAAGCAGGAGGAAAGCCTGATACCATTCAAGTTGAAGCAGCACAACCGTGAGAGAGTGACAGAAACTGGAAGCAGCCTTCGAACAGCAGGAAATGAGAAATGTATTTGAAGCACTTCAATATCATTCCTGCCTGTCATGAGCCGCTCCTGATAAGCCTGCTCACCTACAGACAGCAACAATAAGCTGAGGAAAGCATACAAAAAAGGTTAATCCATTTATCATCTGCCTTTTCACTACCTGGATGACAGTTTGTTTCAGACAGCTGTTCAAAGTCTTACAGGATCGGAAGAATTACTATTCTTTTAATTATATTCTTTTTTCCATCTTGCCTGTGGCTCAGCCTGGTCTGTGCATACAAGGACATCCTTTCCCTGAAAAAGCTGGGCCCTACCCAGCCCTTGTTGATAGCACAGTGCAGGACAGGCTGAGAATATCACTAAATTATTGAAATATCTCTTAAAAAAGTGGAAGTGGATCATTGTCTCTTATGCTATACTTAATCTCCCTTAGAAACCTAAAGATATAACTTTGCAGGGTGAATCGTGAAAATAGTTGAAATTATCTGACAGGGCACACTAGTTGTGAATAATACCGGAATACATGAACTGTGGTAGATGTAGGTAATAAGAGCTGGATAACCTTACTTTCATTTCATATCTCCTTTTCCTAAGCTTTAGTCTATATTTGTCTGCCACTCTTGTACTGTGCAGGGGCAACTCAGAGCACACAACTCGTCACGAGGGGCTTCTTGAGTATGCACAGCGCCAACCTCAGAGGGTCAGTGCTTACAGAATGCAAGACTCTGGACAAAAATGAGCCAATCCATGCTCCCTGTTTACCCGTTTTTCACTTTCTCTCTCCATAAATGGAAGCAATGCTAAAAAAATCAAGTCTAGTGGAATATGTGTATCACTGGTGGTATCATTTCATAATAAAGGAAAAATAGAAACAAGCTTAAGAGTTTTACAGGATGGTAACCTCTCTAGTCTCCAAGTGGGGACTGGTAATGTCTAACAGGCAGAAGTGGCATTGTAATTGTGCTTCCAGAGATGATCTGAAACAGGTCAAGAGAACCAAACTGCACCCAAGGCACTGTAAGGCAGTAAAGCTTTGCTAAGGAGGAGTGCCGGGGCAGGCTGGTTCATGTACCAGCATCCTTTCATAGCCTGCTTTGTTCTGTACCGTGAGTTCCTGCTTGATGTACTCGATTGTAGCCTCAAGAGCTCTTGTCCCTCGAGTAGCTTCATCTTCTACAGCTTTAACAGTCTTCAAAAGCGATGTGACATTTGTTACCATCACCTGCAGAAGAGGGAGGCGAAGACAAAAATATGCGATTCGTTCTTCCTCCCACTTTTCAGAGACAGCAGGGAATGATGCAAGGCAAATTAGGCTATGTAGCATTATTATTTCTAATAGGGCCTAGGGGGCTTCAGGAACTGTGATTATTATGGGGTTCCATAAGTAGTTTTTGAAGTGTACCCAGTACTTTCTCTGCAACCAGATAAAACCCCGCATAAGCAAGCAACCAAACAGCAGCCTCGAGGCCAAACGCAGATATCAGTGTTACTGTTCCCATTAGAAAATGCTGAAATCCAAGTTTCGCATGCATATCGAGTGAGATTGCACAGATGCTTTCAAATAAAACGTAGGAATAAGGTTTTACCTTGGCAGCACCTTTCAGCTGGTACATGGATGGATCATCTGCTGGTTTGCTGGCAGCTCCCTTGGTTGCGCTGATGAGATCAGAAAGGGCCTTTGCAACGTCCTTGATGGCATTGATCAGGACAACCTATGGGAATGGAAACTGCTATAAACCTCAGGCAAGGAACAGCAGCCTGGATGAGGATGTGCTTTTTAGAACACAAAGAAGGGCCCGTCTAGTTCCACTCTTATGACATGAAAATTGTCTCTGGTCTCTTTAAGCATATCAGAAAAAATGTAAAACATCTCACCTGTGTTTCAGGGTCATCGGATCCCAAACTAGCTGCTCCCAATTTCACCACCTCAGCAAGCTGAGTAATGGTGTTGGCTGATGACTGAGCTGCTTGGGCTAGCTTGTCTTGACTTGAGGCAGCACCAGAAACCAACAATTTTGTATCTTCAACTAAAGCTTTTGCTGTTTTCAGGATATTTTCCCTGTAGCAAAAAAAAAAAAATTATAGAGACTAACAGCTACATAAAAGAGCTGATGTAAGTCATCATGCCAGTGTCCACTCATGATAACGTACCACAAGCCAGGTTGCAAGTAAAACAAAAAGAAAACAAAAAAACCCCAACCCCCAGGAAAATGATTAAAAGAGTAGCATTGGATTTTAGGCTAGATGCAGGGCAGTGTGTTAAAATGATCCCATCTTGAGAAGAAATTGTCTAAGGCAGCAGCAGAAGACAGCATTGCATTTTCACACTGAAAGAAATTCTGCCCAGGCTGTGAGGAAAGTAACAGTCAAACCTCCATTGCAGCCAGTAAATTGTAAAGAAACTAAATAATTAGTAGGTAGGGAAGGTAGTAGCAAGAATGGCAAGAGGGATAGAGAATGTAACCTAGGCAGGATTCCTGCCCCTCATCCACGTTTCAATACGTCAAGACAAAAGAATCCAAAGCAACATCTGGGCAAAAGAGGAAACCACTTCGAGTATGCCCTTCACAAGTGAGTCAAGTCCACTGAGAACCAGAACCACACTAATTTAAAATGTCAGCCTGGAAATCAATGACACCTGCATGAAATCCCCAACTGCTAAAGAGGCCAACTAGGCTGCAAAGCAGTAGGCCAGTGTCTTGGCTGTGAAGCCCTTGGTTTTACAGCAAAGGAAGTAACGTGGGCTGCAGTTTTTTCCTCACAGAACCAACCAAATTGAATTTTGCTCTATCAATATCCCAATTCTCCTATTTCCCTTCTCACTCCACTGCTTCAAACAATTTAACTTTGAGTAACCTAAAAATCTAACCATTTATCTGTGCGTGCCAGTTGCTTCTGCCAGTTCCACTGTTCCCCTGCACGCATGCCCTTCCGTCTTGTTCATTTACACTGACCTGTGGTCTGCAAATGATTCGTTGTTCTCTGCATTAAGGGTTCCTGCAGTAGCAAACATGATCGTGGTGTCTAGATCCGCGATTATCCCAGACACGGCACTTGCTGCAGTAATACAGGCTTGGGTGCCTTTATTTCCTGCCTGGAGGGCAGATAAAACTAAGGAGACCTGCAAACAACATAAAGCAACAAGGTGGTCATCAAAAGAAAGCATCATTATGGGACTTTGAGTTAAGTGAGCTCTTTAGCACGCTCATTCCACAGTGTCATAGAATCACCAGGTTGGAAGAGACCCACTGGATCATCGAATCCAACCATTCCCACCAATCTCTAAAACATGTCCCTCAGTACCTCATCCTCCCGCACCTTAAACACCTCCAGGGAAGGTGAGTCTACTACCTCCCTCAGCAGCCTGTTCCAGTGCCCAATGACCCTTTATGTGAAGAATTTTTTCCTCATGTCGAGCCTGAACCTCCCCTGGGGGAGCTTGAGGCCATTCCCTCTCGTCCTGTCAACTGTCACTTGGAAGAAATCATCTTCCAACCTTTAATAAACCTCTCCTTCCTCTTTCCCGTACTCGCTCTCTTTGGGCACCAGTCACTGATGACTAAAGATCTCCTCAAATCAAAGGGGATTTCAGGTGAGAAGTTCACTTCTCAGACAAAATGAAGCGATCTATTGGTCACAGGATCAAGTACATCAGTTAAAACTTCATTGCAACAGTCAGAGGCAACGTAGTGAACTGCCAGGAGGACTGAGCCAAGAGCTGCTGTTTTTTCCCAAATGTGCGAATAAACATGTGGTCTTAGTATTTCCAAGGAAGTATCTCACAGGGCACAAGTGCCTTCTCATGTCCTGGGGATGAGTTTTGGACCAGTCTCCCTCTAGTACGAGGTTGAAGTTTTATTAAGAGATGCGAGCAAGGGCTAGTTGTTAGCTAATCCAGCACATGAAAGGCACCGAACATTTCAAAGAAAAGAAAAACCTACTGGAATGCAGCCAGTATTGCACTATAATGGGAGTTAGGAAAAAAAATCCTGAACCCAAACAATTTGACTGGTTTCCTCCCTGGGGAAGCTTGGTAGATGAATACTGTGGGCATCAAAGAGGATGTCTTACCTTTTCTGTGACAGCACGAGCACATTCTATCAACTCCCTTTTGGTGTAGCTGTCTGTAGGGCAAATCTGGAGAGCTCCAGCTTTCTGCACAAGAAAGATACAGCCGTGGCCAAGTTCTTGCACCCGAGTCTTGATCTGGAATCCTATCTAGATGGTAAAGGAGGTAAAGGGAAAAAGGAAGCAAGAGTAGTTAATAAACTGTGTCAACACAAATGGAAATATGGTCACTCTGGTAAGTCTTTATTATTGATAGTCCACTTATTGCTATAATCTCTGCACAGATGATAAAAAAATACCATTTGCTCATATAGCAGAACCCTACAGAAGGCCTCCTGATGAAACAGGAGCACTAGTAAACCAGACTCTGGGAAAGAGAAGGCATAAGGCATGTACCCAAGTCAGGCGTGTGTAATTCAAGCACATGTAACTTCACCACATTCAAATAACACTACCTCATCTCCCAGAATCAACCATCAGCGTGAGCTGTATTCAAGATATGTACAACAGGTAAAAAGTATATATTCACACTGCTGAACCTGGGTCAAAAAGTATATGGCTCTGGTTTTGAATCTTGCACAAAGTCTCAGCACTCCAGAACTGAGCACCTACATGCAAAGCACTGAAATGTGGGAAATCCTGCCCTCACCGCTTCCAATTTGCTAATAATCCTACAGCATAAGCCTCGTGGTCCAGCCTAAAAACATGTGAGAGCTCTAGTACTTGCATGTACTTAGACACAGAGGTGGGTATTGAGATGAATAAGCAAGGACTCACAGCCATTAGTATCACAAATGGAATCATTTCAACCTGAGACAGAAAGTAACATGCAGAAATGGCAATTCAATTTAACAATACCAAGCCAAAAGCAAACCAGTGCTTTTCACACAGCTATTGAGCAGGAAATCCTCAAGTAGTCTGTCAGCGGTGGAACCTAATGACACAAGTCAGAAACATTTTGAAGGTCTTTTATCTAGATAATCTGATACATCTGGTGATGCTGAGATACTTGACCTCAAAAGTTTGCCTGTGCTCCGTAACCAGAGGCACGCAACGAGAAAAGAGAGGTGAGAGGATTTCTGTAACTGTGCTCAGAGCACGTGCAGCAACTGCTGTAACAGGCTAATGCAACTGAGATGAATAGTTTGTGTTCCTCTGTGGCATGAGGCGTGCGAGACTGCGTGGGGAACCTGCTTGTCCTGCATCGTATTCTGAGTTGGAGGTACAAAAGATGTCCTGGCAGCAAAAGATGGGCTGCCTGCACCCCACTTTCAGGACAGGAACCTATACCTGAAACTCCTTACAGGTAAGAAAGGAAAGCATATTTACATTTGTAATTCATCAAAACACATGAGATCGAAGGAAAGCTATACAGTAAATAATGAAGAATTTTCTTTCTATTTGCAAGCTGTCTGTGAACAAAAGCCCCAGTTAATTTAGGAGGTTCTGTTCCAGTGTATGGAACTGCCCACTGCTACCACAAGCTGGACTGACGTTCTGACAAAAGATTTCTCTTCTTTGACTGGGCAATTCTTATAATGAAGCTTGTAGCATAAAAAGCCACACTTATGAAATAAAATGTTAACATAAATGTTAACACAGTCCCTCAGTGTTGTTAAAGATCTGCTGATTCATAGCACTTCTAGGAAAATCCTTGTTCCATAGGCAATTCACACGTATTGAGAGCAACAGGAGGGCTGAACAGAAACAAGCGTGTCGCTGCAACCAAGCCAGGTGAATACTCCCTGCTATTTATTGTATTCTCTATGGTAAAACAATACCCATGTTGATGCCACCGTGTACAGAGAATAAAGAGGTCTAAAAACTGCAGACCTCCTCTGGTTCTGCTGTAGCTGCAGCCATTCGGCCCTGGAGAGCCAAATGCCCATAGTCATTGGTCATTTGTGATGCAAGTCCTCCCAACTCTTCTGGGTTAGTAACCGACTTAGTCATCTGAAAAAAGAACACAAGCAAGAGAAAAAGAAAAATGACAGGCGTGAGAATAATTTGTTAATACACTCCAGCTCAGAAGCTCACTCATTTGTTTGGCCGCTCTGATGAAACAGGGTAAACCACTTGCCATGTAAGAGACCTGTTCTCCAGTAAGAATTCCACAAGGAAACTCAAGCGAACATGCTTTATTAGAGTCACGGTAACCAGGCACTCACACCACATACTGGGTAATCCAAGAGCAGCAGTTAGAGCTGGTAATTCACTCTTTGACACAGTTGGGCAAGGGGCCAGGTACAGAGTTACTTGGACTGGGTAGGGAAGCAGGTTTTGTGGGTCACAACCACCACATTTAGTCAAAGGTGAGTGAGGCCACATCAATCTCAGCATGGCATGGGACCATGAAAATTGAAAAAAAACTGAGGATCAATGCAAAATGTGTCTGAGATATGGGAAGAGGACCAAGAAGAAACAGGTGGAATGCCTCAATAAAACATCAGTATAAATAACTGAGCCACTCTTCGGAAAAAGCCTACCTTTCAACAAAGATATTCTTCTGTCTCCAGTTTATATTAGTAAAAGCCACGGAATTCCACCCTTGGGGCAAAACTAGTTTTAGACAAATTTATACTGTTTGCCAACAAGCTGCAATGTTGTAGACAGCAGAATCAGCAACCTGCCCTGACTGCAGCAGCGAGCCACTTGATAAAAACTTCTGCCTGTAGCATAAACAAATACTCCCCTCTTCACTCTTAAAAGCAAACAAGTAGTGGAAGTACTCTTCAAAAGGCAAACACGTTATAGTAAGCACTGCTGGGAAACATGAGCTCAGAAAATCTCGATTCAACAAGTGTCCTTACTTCTTTTGTTAAACCCAGGTAAATCACAGAAATGCAAGAAAAGAACAGATTGGGATGCTGATCTGCACTCATTCGTAACTATTACAGGGGCCCGAAAAAATTATCAGCATCTTAGAGGCTAAAGGAAACAATAAGTGTGAAACGGTGACCCAAAGTCATCAATAAAAGCCATGTGGTATTTCAGTGACAGTTCAACAGGCTGATAAAAAAGTGCCTAGGTGAAATGTTATCTTTTTGTTTCTCACAGAAGAGGAGTCAAATAAAAAGGTTTTACACACAAGAACCACAACACAATCCAGTTACTCTTCCTGCAAAGGGTGACCTCTACCATCACACCTCTAAGACCGTAGAATTAAACTGACAAAATCATTACTTTCTTTGCTCCATTACCCCTAAAGAGAGAAGGTTATTGAAAATGACCATTACAAAGAGCTTTGCAGCACCATGAAAATCACTCCACAGAAGTTATACTTAGTTCTAATCAAGTATCTTACCATTTCCTGTGCTGTTACAGCAATGGCTTTAGAATATTTCACCACAGTGGTCTGGTAATCAACAAACGTTCCCTTGGGATCTGGAGGCGTGCCTTCATCCAGCTGCAAGAGGGAAAAATACAGCAGAAATAGCAGCATGATAACCAACAGGATACTTCACACACAATAATGAAGCTTTTATATATTAACTCTTATAATCTCCTCTCTCTTAAATATGCCAGTGAAGATAGTGCACAAGGATGTATGGAGAAGCTCAGAAAATACTTCAGCTCATGTTAAGAGCACGGAAGATGCAGAGGATTTACAGTGCAGAGTTTCTGAGCACAAGGTCAACGTTCACGCGAGGTCAAACCACCTGTAGTTCTTGGCTAATGTAGAAAGGAACGTGCAACAGTTACAAAACCAAACGTTCCTGCAAGAAGATAATGCAAGATTACTTTAGGTGCTGAAGGTTTCAATCCTGCAGACCTTTAACTTGAATAGGAAAAGTCTATTATTTGGATTGAACTCATTTACATTTTGCAACTATATGTTTTCAGTAGAATACTTTACAAAGAATTTTAGAGAGCAGTTCAGGCTTTGATGTCAGCTTCTCTGAAAGCAATTTGCTTCACAGTCGGCCTGCTGATCATTTAGGAGACTACCGTGAAAGATAAGAGGAAAAGGAAGCAAAATTAAAAGGCCAAAGATCACAATTAAGTACTGAATAAAAATATTTTTAGTAATTCTCCTATCAGGTACTGTGTAGGCTGTTATTGCAAGTACCACTGCCCAGATCAGTTTGATTTCACAATCTGCAGAACCGAAGAATCTTCAGGCATAGCTAAAGCGAATAGGTAGCAGGTCTTCCAACCCCCCGCAATGTGGATGAGCTTCCAAGTGCAAAACGAAGAGGGTCTGGGTTTCCACGCTCACCTTGCTCATTGCCTCCGCTATTGAGTCGACCATCCCTCCAACCATGCCGACTTCGCTCGCAGCCTCATTTAAAGTAACCATGATGTCATCCACAGCCTCTTTCATCAGTTGAGCAGCCTCAGTGATGGCATCGTGAGTATGGGATGCCTGAAATGGAGAAAACGAGAAAACAGAGATCAAAGAGCATTCACTGCACAAATCAATGCATGAATCAAAATCACAATTAATGAAGATAATCTAATAACAGCTCTGAAAATCCACTTTCAGGTCAAAGATGAGAAGCTAAATCTAGCAGTAATGTTGACAGTACAAATCTTGCTTAGACAAGAAAACATCAAATGGGAAACGCTTAGAAAAGCAAAGGGAGCTTATAAAAATATCATTATAAAAATGACTCCTATAGAATAGAAGCAACAAAGGAAAAAGAAGAGAAACAACAATACATTAGACAGTGAAACAGCCTGCTTCTGTAGCAAAATAATATTATCAAAAAAGACACCTGTGGGCATATAACCAAGAGCCTGCCATAGAGTGGAAGAAAACATTCTCATAATCATATAATGTCGCTAAAAAAGACTGCAACAAAAAACACTCCTAAGGAATTATGTCATAATACTACTTTTCTAAAGCAGTAAATAACAACAGATTCCAAATCACCCAAATCTTCTATTTTCAAATGAAAACCTACTTAAAAAACTATTTGAATATTCATGAAAAGCTCATAAAAGAAACATGAAAAGAAGCCCAATCCGAACCCTGGAACAAACACAACTTAAAAAACCCAAACCATGCAAAAGGGAGTGACAACGAGCAAGGTATGCAAGCGCCCCTCAGAAAACAGTGCAGGAGCACGGCAGAGAAATAGCGCTGTGTGTCGGTGTCTCTACAGAGGCGCACAGAGCGAGCACAAACACGCTGTGCGATGCTGGCTCTCTGCAAGGGTGTGCAGAGTGCAGCTGAGAACAAACTTTTCTACCATGGCAGCTGTAAACAGTGTGCAGAGCACAGGCAGGAATAAGTATCATGTACTGGGGGATCTCTACAAAGGAGCGTGGCAGAGGAATAAGTGTCATGTGCTGGCAGCTCTGTGCAGGGACACGTGGAAGTGCGCCAGAGGGGAAAGTGCTGCATGATGCTGGCTCCCTTTAGATGCACACGGAACGTGGCTGAGGAAGAGCAATGTTTGCTAGCAGCTTCCTATGAAGGTGTTTGGTTTGTGTCAGAAATCCATGGGACTTCCCTTTTACAGCTTTTTTTTGCTTTTTACAGAGGAAAAGTGTCGTGCGCACTGGCTGTATTATAGGTGCAGGAGACACAGCAAAAGAGAAGTGTTGAGTGACACTGTGTAGAAATTGTCGTGTCCCTAGAGGAAGCAGAGTGTGCAGGCAGCCCTCAGCCGAAGGATCAGGGATTGTGCCATAAAACAATGGGAGCAGCCCCCCAGGCGAGGTACCACTGGATACACAGTAGGAGCGTGTCCTCTAGTGCAGTTCTTGGATGGCACAGGGCAGGCTGTGACAGCCCCGGGGCCGAACTGGCTGCCCACTGGGAGCAAGCAGGAGGTGCAGGTCAGGCAGTAATCCCTCAGTTACACGTGGCAACCCTACCTTGGGGTTTCCTCCCCCTTCTTTGGCAGCGTACAGCATCTGTAAGGCAGATTCTGCCAGCGTCTTGCTCTGGTCCAACACGGTCATCTGCTGCTGATGATCTAGTGTTTTGGATGCCACGCCAACTGCAGCTAAAACCAAAGGTTCGAAGTAACTTGCCAGCTGTGTTACCTAAGAAAACCAGAACAACCACAGAAAGCATTACCCCTCTTCCTTAGTTTTACCTGAGAGGAAGCATATTCCCTGATTACCACAGGGTCGTGGGTGAGCTCAAACAGCACACTGACCCAGCACTTCCGTGCCGTTCAGCGTATGATTCTGACTCCCCTCACCTTCTAATTCCTTGATAAAGCCATGTGCCTCCACTCTTAGAGACACACGGTCTCTCAAGGTCAGGTGACATGAATTTCAAAGCTCTCACAGAAGCCACAGACTACTTAGAAGCACTGGGAACAGTACCTTGTGCCCAAGCTGAGCTGCCTCTCCCCGAGCTGCAGTAGCTATAGGATCAATAAGATGGCCAATCTCCTGGACAACAGATGTCAGTTGCTCCTGTAAAGCCTGATAGAGAGAAATCGTCAGTTACTATCACAGCTGTTCCTTTATTGAGTGGTACCATTCCATAACAATCACCCTCAAATCACCCATAGGCTCAGAACACTGCTGAAATGACCCACTACATTAGGATGCAGAAATCCAGGCTGGTGGCTTTCCTCACTTGCTTGTTTAGTCTCCTTTGCCCTTTACCCTGTTTCAGCAACATTCATAGAATCGTAGGATCATCTGGTTGGAAAAGACCTTTCCAGAAGTGATATACCTCAGGTGGGATGTGATTTAGCCTGGAAAAGACTCCAGTAATAATACTCCTCTCCTTGCTGACACATTGTGCTGACTGCTCAGCTCCAAATCTTCAAAGGGAAAGCAAATCAGCAGGATCAGTGAGGCTGCTCAGCTTTACTCTCTCTTCCTGTGCTACCTTACTTACCTCAACTGAGATGTCATCCCTGGTGGCCAGGCTCTGACTGACGGCTGCAAGGGAGGCCTGCTCAATGTCTCTGATGCATCTGTTGATCCCATCAATGGAGAAATCACATTCTCGCTGGCCTGGGGCCTTGTCCCTGAAAGACAGAGTAAGGTGAGGCAGGTGGGAAGGAGGCAGGATCTTTCGTGAGCGCACCAAGTGCACTTCATTAGCCAACAACACAAAAGCCCATGGGAGGAGAGCAACACAGACAAAAGCTGGCTTTATTTTACCTGTGGGATTTGGATGTATGTACAGAGTACTCTGCACACATTCATACACACACATTGCTCCTCTCATTGAGCAGACAGAAAACAATTATTGCCTTGGGAGAGAAGTGCAAATTCCACCTCCTTGGGAGGGCCAGACTGGCCCAATAATGAACTTCAACACGTAGACGCAACAGACACCAGGAAAAATACTCCTGGTTCTGTAGAGTGCGATTGACTGACCCAGAAAACAATTCCTCAGGCATTAGGTGTTACATTCAGTCCAAGTTATCTTTTAATGAAGGTTATCATCCAAGAGCTTTGTGCTGACGTGCAGTTTGCGACTTCAGTACAATAATCATCAAAGACCAAGAAAACTGTAATCCCTACCTCAGATAACTGTTTTGATACCATTTTGATTGAATCTGTATTAAGAGGTTAAATATAGAACTATAACTTAATTTTTTTAATTAAGAACAAGATAAAAAAAAGAATATTTACTTCTTTACACAGCATTCCAGGAAGTAAACTGAGACAACTCTAGTAAAGAATGGACAGCAAAGGTAGTTTATATTCTTATAATTTATATATAAGAAGGTGCTGTTTTCCACACACTGTAAGTTAGTATATGACCTGGGCAGAGGTAATAGTAGCTACTTTTTTTTTTTGCGATTTTAGTGTTTTTACATTACATTTACCTTAAGCCGAATCAGAGGTAGAACAAGGGAAGGAGAATAGAATACAAAGGGTAACACGATGCTGCAGAGTGCTGCAGTCATCAATTATGATTAAACATCCAGCGTAACTGAGGAGATATCGTGCATCACAGAATGAATAATTTCCATTAGTGAACAATACCAGAGTGCTAATGGTTATATGGTATTATTCTTTATGAATGGCTGCTCAGTAATTATGGCTTAAATGTGGACACAAGACATACCTGATTGAGGTGATCAAACTCTTGATAGAATCTGAAACTGTATGAGAATGCCCAGCAAGCACAGACCACGTAGGAGGGTCTTTTGGATTGATAGCCAGAGAACGAGCAGTTTTGATCAATAAAGACGAGCTCTCCAACATTGTTTTAGCAGAAACTAGAATTGGTTCCTGTGCTCGCGATCCCTGTGGTCAGAAAGGTACAAGAACACAAAGAACATTTAAATAATAATTGGGAGTTTGTCCACACTTTCTAATCCTAAAATGTGCTTAATTAAGAGCTTGTTATATTCATGGATATTCAATACAGACATAGTACTATAATCACAGTCCGACTGTTTTCTCTGTAAGATATTGAGAAATATTTTTCAAGTTTAGAAAGGGCCCACCCAGTTGAGAAACTACAGAGAACAGTGGCACTTGTCTAACCATAAGCTATAAAGATATCGTTGAAAATAAAGTTTGTCACAAATCTTGCAATATCCAACAAAGCATCCTCTTCTATCAGGTATCAGTTGGACTAGAAAACTCTTTACTGGGTCATCATCTGTATATCTATTTTAGTTTGGTAAAATCAGGGTCCACAGGCCTGGTGGACAGGTTTGGATTTCAGTTACAGCCCAGTAACTTTAAGATTGCAAGAGTTACAGCAACATCTGATATTGCCAGAGGGAACAGAGGCTGTCAAAATCAGGAAGGAGCAGCTGGAGAGTCAGTTAACTGTGCACGACCTCTACTTTGAAGCTTTTGTGACGCTTGAAGGGTTTATGCTGTTATTTTTTTCCTCTGAAAAAAACCCTTTATTAGATACTTCAAATACTATGTTGTAGTTACAGGGGTTGAAGATGGAAGAACTCAGAGTGAAAAGATACAGAAGGCCCCAGAAAGTTATTCCTCCCAGAAAACCTGCTTCTTGTCATCATGACAGCATCATTTTTGGAAGGGAAAACAGCCAGTGATGTGCCTTCAATTCTTTTGAGAACTAATTGGGTTCCATTTTTTAAAGCTGCTCTTGAAGGATAAAGTAATATTATTTTATCATATGGAATAATCCAGCTAAAAGACTCGAGTCACCTTCAGTCTATCACTTTGCCAACAGGAGAATGGCAGCAATTGCTGTAACCTAATTATGTTTTACCCTACTGGTACAAAATTCCAGGTCAGAGGTTAAGTGAAAGACAGCAGAACGCTCTCTGAACTGCTAGGAACACAGAGAGACGTTTCAGGGTCAGATCTTTACTCACTTCCTCTCTCCCAGCACATGATTTATTCAACATTTCCAGCTATTTGAGAGTGGAAGCGCAACATCCTGCCTTACCTCAGTGCTGATTTGCGCTGGTATGCTGACAAATTCTGGATTTGAAGCAAATGCTGTCAGATTTTCCACAGCCTCTATCAAAGGTGCGGTAGCGATTCTACACTTGTTGCGGTTCTCTTCAGAAAAGTCACCATCCAGGGCCTGGAAATTAAATCACAATTGAGTTCTGTCTGGGTTTCTTCGCAAAACTCAAGAAAACAGTTGAATTCTTCATCGTTTTAAAGCCCATTGTGCTTATGACACATGAAATTTCCTCCACAAATAAGGCTGATGCAAAGAATGTGATCCTTCAAGCATGTGTTTCTCTACTTGGCTGGTAATTGACCCTAAACTTCAAGCTGCTGCTTTGCTTCACAAGACTGAAATAAGATTTTCCGTCACTGCACTCTGATGACTTTGATAAATTATGTCTCAGCACCTCGTGCTCCAAAGGGTGGAAGTGGCTAACAAGGGGGTTCTTCCCTATAGGCTGATTTTTTAAAAGAAATTTTTTTTATGCAAACCAATAATTTACTGCTCTCATTTTCACAAGAGTCAACTGATCCCTTTCATAGCCCACGGGAAAGATTTCAATATGGAGGATCTTCTACGTAACATGATAGAACCTTCCAGTCCTACACGCAAAATTATTTTATAAGAATTACAGTGGCAGAGCAGCTAATGGCTTCCAGCAGGAGTCTTCTATGGCTTAACAAATATTATTTCTGCTTGCATGAGGAAAAGCTACCTCCTGACAAATTGCAGGCAGGTATCTGGAAATTAGAAGATTTCTATTAACAGAAGACTACTAAACAAAAGCAACATAAACACCTTCTCTTTGGTCCTCAGTGCTATTTGCTTCTTTATTTTTCTCTTACAAATATGGCAAAGCTGTCAGAAATACCTCCCCAAACCCCTGGATAGTGAGCGATGTAACACCATTAAAAATCTTCACCTTCACTTGTTTGCAGATAATTCTCCTGGTGTGAGCAAATCAAGTCCATCAACAGAGACATCTCGTACTGGATGTGTCTCTCCTAACGCTAACAGCACCTGGTTCTTTCCATCTTGACTACGACACAGTTACACCACTGTGTTATCCAGTTCAGGTCTTCAAAACTGTAATTAACAATTTCTTAAACCATACAGAGAGCAGATGATAAAAAGGGTTCTGGGCCCCTCACCACAAGAAGGATGTTGAGGTTCTGGAGCAAGTCCAGAGAAGAGCAAGGAAGCTGGTGAAGGGGCTGGAGAACAGNGGTTTAGTGTTTGATAGGAATGGCTGGATTTAATGAGCCGGTGGGTCTCTTCCAACCTGGTGATTCTATGAATACATTTCTAACTGTTCTCTCTCAACAGGAAAAAAAAAACAAAAAAACCCCCACAAATGAAGAATGAAGCACGATGAAGGAGCATTTGTACCTTGATAGTCTTAACCAGGTTAGCAGTGCTGTTTGCAACTTCCTTGGCAGACTGCACGAAGTGTCTCTTGGCAACAGGATTTGCTGTCTTCGACGAAGCGATGCGACACGCGTTGCACAAAGCAGAAGTGTGTTTGGCCACAATAGTGGCAGCCGATAATACCTGCAGAAATAAACAGCACAAAACAAGCAGACTGTCAGAGGAGTGTGACAGCTACCGTGCTCTAGCTCCACAAAGTCGCAGTGCAGAGCCGTACAGCAGTTTCAAACCAAAACTCCTTTGCCTGGTCACAAATAACATGAAGTCATGAGTCCTAAAAACAACAGTCTGAGCGCAATCCTCTGGAATTACCTGCGATGGGCTGCTTGCTGGGTCCACCAAATTCTGGCAAGCCATCTGGATTGCTTGATTGGCTCTGGCAAATTGAATCGGGTCAACGAGACCCTGCTGACCAGCTTGACTGTTTGGATCTGAGATGCCAACCAGGTAAGCAGCCTAGAAATGAAGAAAAGAAGAAACAACACTAAATCTGTCTGCCATATGGCATAGCACACGGTGGTCAGAGATTATCTAGAAATCAAACTCATCCCAAATGCATTAATGCTGAGTGTAGGACCCAACCTGTCTGCAGCTGTTGGTCTTGCTGCAGCTCAAGATGTCTGGCAGACAAACTTGCTGCCTTTCTCAGTTAAAGAGAAGTTTCATGCCACTCAACAAGGAGGAATTGTCTGAGCTGTCAAAACTACATTTGAAGATTTTTTGATGAATTTCCATTACAGATACATTTATCTATCACTTGATAAGCCAGTAAGGAAACACATGGCTAGATGTGGAGGAGATTGTGCTGAGACATTCCACATTTGGGGAAGATCCCCTACACCCAAATACTTCACTGAAGAGGCTCTAGCAGCTCTCAAGAGTTCAGGTTACCCAGTTATCAGATCAGGGAAAACACAGTGTCCAGCTACAGTCTCTAACTGTTGTAGAAACTGAAGAATGTAGGGTATTCTGATCGTATCCGAACAGTTAAAATAGGCTGCTTACTATTTGAAATATCTGAAATTAGCAGTGCTCTTTATGAAATTTTACAAACTAAATTTCAAACTTGATTCTTTCATTCATCTTAAATGTGGCTGGGTTTTGTGCATTTCTCTAATGCAACAGTTCAGAGCTTGATCAGCAAAAGTGAATTTCACACGACACAGTTTTGCCATTTGCTTTATCCTTAGAAAAATCTTCTTGATGTCATTTCCATTCCTTATAAAATACACATGTTATTGGACTCTGCTGCTTCTGCAATGGACAGCGGTGTAGGGTGTGTCTGCACAGTGCGTAGTACTACGTAGCACGCTGCGTAAGTGAAAGTCAGCATTTGTCTGGCCCCAAGGAAGTGAATCTCAGATTTAAACATCCACAACACGAGCTTTCAAAACCATTAAAAACATTTACTTACTTTATGGACTTCTGTAGCTTACCTGAGCTGCTGCCTCTGTGAGGCCACAAAGTGCCTTGGATGCAACTCCAACACATTCTCCAAAGACTAGAAGATCTCCAGTTTTTGCATTCTGGGAAATGCCGGCCATCGATTCTCCAAGAACCTCAGAAATTAAAAAACAAAGTTATCTTCCCAATATGCTTCCCTACCACTCAAAGGCAAGCGATTCCTGGCCTTGATCCAATTCTGACCCACCAACCTCTTTGACTCTGCTTCCAAATAGTATTCAAAATAAGGTCTGACTGCGGTACAACATTAGGTGCAAGATGACATGAACATCCATTAAGCACTTCATTTTCCTTTTAAAGACAATTCTGACACATCAAATAATGACACCGAAAGCAAAGCTTCAAAGAAAGATGTATAGCATGGCGTGAGTCAAAATAATGTAAGGGATTTCACAGATTTTGTGATGTGCCAGAATACCTGGGCTGCTCAAGTATTTCTTTAAGCTGTTTTGCATAATGATAACTCAAGAGTCAAGCCTCCCATTTATGCTTTGGTCCATTCTAACACACCTGGAGTCAAAATATATCACACAAGTATGACGTCCTGTCTAATACAGAGGACAGGAAGAGAGAGGGGAAACTTTAATAGCACCGCACGCTAGTCACTTAATTAAAAATTTCTCACCAAGATAACAGACCTTCTAAGGAAGCAAAACCTGAAATAGCCTGTAAAAGACCTCTCTCAGCTTGAGTTTTATCAAGGAATGCAGCACACATTTTAGCTATAAGAACTGTGCTATGTTGCCAACATGTGTGATTTGCACGTGAAGACTTCTGATAATTAAAATGTACTTTACAACTGGCACACAGATGGGAAAAGGAAATTACCTTGGAGTTTTCCATTACGCCTTCAATACAATCAAAATATGAGAGATCGCTCACAGGTTCATTTGGGTTATCCAGCATCCCTTTAACTGTCTGAAATAATGAAAGATACTCTGATTATTGACAGAGTCTGAAATACTGAGATGAGAAGAACGCAGACAATCACGACTATCCTGCTTATACCACAGTAATCTTACAACTTTGTCTCTGGCAAGCGAACAAAACTACACACTCGCTGAGCCAATGGGATACACGTTAAATGCTACCCTGTATTAACTGAGCTGCAGTAAGCACACATTTGTGCACTACAAATCTGTGGGAATTTTACACTAATGATGGTTTCTCTTCTGTTTGTGATGAGTGATTTATGGTGAGTTCATAATGTGTGGCCAGCACAAGGTAATCTGGTTTTTTCCTCAGTTGCCCACAGTCCAATACATGTTTTCAGCATGATTTTAAATGCCATAAATAAAATTACAAGGGTGACAGAAAAAAAGAGCTACCATTTATTGAGTACTAAGAGACACAAAGGGCTACCAGACTAAGTGCAAGTCAGTCACCTGCCTGCCTGCTGCTGCTGTCAACAGTTTCCACCAACATCGCTCCCTCTGCCAGAAAACTACACATACTAGTTGGTTTTAATTACTTTTTCCAAGATTATTCTGATTCATGGAAATAAAGTGAAAGTCAGTCACGCATCCATTGAGAAGAATCAATGCGTTTAGACAACGAAACTTGTAAAAAGGTGTAAAACGCAGCCGACTAGTTCTCTTGTACAAAAAAAGTCTGCAATGTGCCTTTTCCCAAGTTTGGAGGAATACAATTTTCTGCCAAATATCATGCAAGAATACTTCTAATCTTTCTGTCTGAAAGTGAAGTGAGTCAGTATAGAAAGATATTAATGTCTGTATGTGACATTTGCCTTCCACCTGAAGGGAATCCAGGCATGATTTTAAAACCCTTAG
>WAAB01017913.1:0-14484 GCA_013389865.1 Piaya cayana
ATTTCATTCTTTCCACTTCCTGGAGCACCCTCACATTTTGAATGCCCTCTAAAGAGAGATACTGCTAGTTCACTTTGTGCTTTGGGACACACATTCATGCCTACAGAGATAGCATCCACAGCAGCATTATGGCAGTGTCATCTGAAAAGTGCTGTGCAGGCAAGAGAGCCCAAATTGTGTCTTAGAATAACTTGTACCTGTCCTGAATTAAGGGTAAAAAGACTGAAGTTCAAGGTACCTTCAAAGCAGACATGATAGTTCTAGGATTAGAGAATCAAGGGTTTTGGGAGACTTTTGGGATCCCAGAATCCCAATAAACAATTCATTTTATAGCAAAGAAACTTGAGACAGTCACAAATAAATGTATAAGTATTAAAGAAGACCCAAAATAAGAGAAGCACAAAGTTATAAGCCATTTGTAGTCTCCAGACAGAACTGCTGGAGGAAGGAAGGGTGTAAAGATCACAGGAACCTGCCAGTGGGGACTTACTCAGTAAATATCTCGGAGTCCTCAAGAGAAAAAAATAACTGAGCTAATGTTAAAAGTCT
The DNA here is from genome assembly GCA_013389865.1 of Piaya cayana. NCBI lineage: Eukaryota > Metazoa > Chordata > Aves > Cuculiformes > Coccyzidae > Piaya > Piaya cayana. The sequence continues at coordinate 550 of WAAB01017913.1, forward strand.
CTAATTTTAGTAACATCCTAAGGCTAGAAGAGTCAAAGTCAGTTAATGATCCAGAAACATTGACATGGATATGTGAGTGTTACCTTTCACAGAGAATCAGGACAATAAGTACAGTGCCCACAACTAATTCAGAATGCTGGAAAATCAAAGATGCCTCTAGACTTCAGGCAGTTTTAAAACTGTATTAAAGAGCTCTTCGCTGTGACCTTCTATCAGAAGAGATACTGCCACCTTTGAGGTCTTTGAGATCCTGGGTGTCAGTCACACATACATTTGCATACCCTAAAAAGTTAACCCTTTAGAAAAGAAGTGCTTTTCTTTCCCTGTATCTACATGTTCTGCAGCACTTTACTTAAACTGAAGTGAATGAACTTCTTTTCACTTAAACTGCAGAAGGGAAGTGATTATGCCCCTGTACTCAGCACTGATGAGGCCACATCTTGAATACTGTGTTCAGTTTGGGCCTCTCACTACAAGAAGGGCATTGAGTTGCTGGAGCGCGTCAAGAGAAGGGCAATAGAGCTTTTGAATGGTCTGGAGAAGCAGCTGAGGTCTTATGAGAAGCAGCTGAGTGAACTGGGCTTGTTCAGTCTGGAGAAGAGGAGGCTGAGACAACACCTTATCACTGTCTACAACTCCCTGAAAGGAGGTGGTAGTGTGGTAGGTGTTGGTTTCTTCTCCCAAATAATAAGTGAGAGGATGAGAGGAAATGGCCTCAAATTACACCAGAGGATGTTTAGACTGGATATTAGGGAAAAAAAAACTTACTGAAAGAGTGGTGAGGCACTGGAATAGGCTTCCTAGGGAAGTGATGGAGACACATCCCTGGAGATGTTCCAACAGCATGTAGATGTGGCTCTACAGGACATGGTTTAGTAGGCATAGTGGTGTTAAGCAGACAGTTGGGCTTGATCACAGATTCTATAATAAATAAAATACCAGAAAACTCATACAAAATAAGGAGATACTATCTCCTGTCTGTCCTTCTGGGACTGGAAAGATTTTTCTTTTAGAAGTCTGTGGGAAAGTCGGTCTGTAAGGGGATAGCTGTCTATTTCCTTGACTTAGCTGGCCTTGTCAAAGCAGTAGAGTTCAGGGTAGGCTAACATCTAATATTTACCCCAGCTTTGCAAGAGGATTTTTCAGCACAAACTAAATTCCAGGCTGCTGACAACACACCGCCGGTGTTAAAATAAGAAAGTTATGCCAATATGATCTGTACCTGTGCCTTTGCCTGTGCTGCAGACATATCACTGCATTCCTAGACTCAAAATCTGGCCTCAGTAGTGTCAAGCTTCAGTTTTGATTTGAATCGAGATTTTACCATCAGAATCCAAACCCTGCTTACTTCAGGGAGCAATATCCAAGGGAAACCTGCACTGATGAAGAAGAGACAAAGGGCTGATGCTACCTGGAAGCTATTCCTTAACCTCAGCAGGTTTCACAAACTAGAATGATTAAGGCAATTTTCTCCAGAAGCTGCCTTTTCAGTGCGCAGAAAGTTGTGAAACAAGCTTATGCCCTTACTTCTTCCTGTACCTTATAGACCACTATGGTTTGAATGGAAACCTACACATCAGCAAGCTAAGCTTTTCAGTTCATAAAGTTTCTGTTACAAATTTCACTTTTGACACTTAAACCACTTTTGTTCATGGATATTATCTCGTAACATTGATCCTTTAGAAATCCAAATGATTTTAAGGACTGTACTTAGAATGAGAAGGAAATAGAGATACTGTTGACTAGACAATGTAAGGAATTCAATATCTTCTCTACCAATGAGTATTGTAAACTGTATTCTATCTAATAAGAACTGATAAAGCACATATATATGGAAACACATATTTGCAAAATGAAGAATACTGCTATAGAACTTTTAAATTTTCTGAAATTTTCTAAACTACTCCACTGTAATAAACTAGTGTTTCCAGTATTTATACATTACTCCAAAATGGAGAAAATGGGCATCTCCTTTTAAGATACTGTTAAAAAAAAACAGTGGGTTTATGCACTATGCACTATGTTTGTAACTACACTGGGGCAGTCAGGTACGATGCCATCAGAAAATTAGATTTTTACATTTCCCTACAAAAACAAAAATAAAAAGGGCAGTGAAGAGCAACCTCTACACAAAGAAAGTCCATCTTTGAGCAATAAAAATCATGATACCATTGTCTAAGGACATTCTGTTAAAGCAGGAAATAACATATGTATTTTCTGAAATTTGTATCCTGTTCTTATGTGGTGTCATTTACTTATTCTTAAAGTATTCATGTAAACATCCATTACATGTCTGAATATTGAAAATGTGTGCATGGGTTTGAATACCCTAAGAATCATGGGCAAAATGCAATATGCATATTCATGTAAGGATATACTCAGTTTACTTTAGTAATACCAGGGGACCAAGCTTTAATTTCCACAAATTACACTCCAAGATATCACTTAGTGAAAGCTGAATTTCTAAAAGTGTTTAGCGTGGTGTTTGGAAAGCACAGAAGGCATGCCAAATAATATGCACTGTAAAGAAATATGAACCTGACTAATAAAATGTTTCATGTCTTTTTTCAACATCCATGGGCTGGAAAAGTAGTTATTCATTTTCTCTAGTGAGAAAACAGAAGAATGGGTGTTTTCAGAGAATATATAAGATTACAAAACTAAAATTTGACTCTACTTTCATACCTTTCAATACTATGCCTATGTCTTTCTGGAATGGCTAAAAGATCTAACACATCATTTTTGCCTTTTACAGGAGCCACTTTCTTACTTTGTGATTTAGCAGGAAACAGAAATGTGGCATAATAATTAAAAAAAAAGCACAACCACAAAATGACAAAAAAAAAAATAAAGCAACAAATCCTTCACAAACCTCTAGCAACAAAATCTAGTGTTTTATTGAGAAACCTTTGTCAAAAGGCTTATAGGACTCCTTTCCACTGTTTCTCAGTATGTCATCATGAGGCACACATTAAATAGTACATCACTAAATGAATGAACCTCTCAAAAGTGAGTGAAAACAGAGATGTAGTACAGAAACATATGAACACAGTGTTCACTAACATCATGCCAAAATCAGAAAAAGAAGTTGGAGAAGAGTGATACAGGTGGAAGCAGCAGCCAGATAAACTATAAGTGACAGTTCTGTGAGGTACAGTCAGGTGCAACAATTTCTCTTTGGAAGTGTTAAATGACAGCCTACATTTCTTTTCTTAAGTGGTACAAGAAAGGCAAAATACTTTTTTCTTTCTCTCACACATCCCTTTAAATCAGAAGAGCCCTGACCTAAAACATAGAATAAAATGTTTTCAGATAATTCACATTCCAACTAGGCATGTTTCACATCTTCTTAACACACTAGTACATTTCTGGATTGACTTGGAACATCCTTTCATGTATTAGTCTCCTTAAAGTAGTCTTTAGGGCTTAAAATTGGCACCTAGGGCCAGCTACAATGTGTTCAAGAGAGACTTGGTTAAAAAGACTTTATTCAGAAAGTACGAGGAAGTAGCAATTAAACTGAAATGTGCTAAACAGTAGTAAGATTGCCAAATACCAGCTAAAGACAAAAAAATGTAGATACATGGGCCATAGACATTGTTTGAAAAACAGACTAAAAATATTAATGTCTTATTTTTCCTATTGGCAACACATTCACCCAAAGATAGGAACAGGAAGCTAGAGTCCACCTTACAAATGACAAGAAGGAAAGAGGTTGCTTTGTTGCAAGTTCGAACAGCTTAAAGTATCACTAGATGAAACAGAAGGCAATTTTCACCTCTCAAAGAAGGTCAACTGCATTTGCCAATGCACAGTCAATCATGGATAGGACTTAAATTGTCATGTAATCTGACCTTCCCTCAGAACAGGAGAGAATCACACTGTTTAAGGAAATCTGTAAAGACTAGAGATCAAAAAATATCAGCATTCAAACACATTTTTGGTTGAAAAAAAACCCCAGTATTTGCAAAATTAATATTGTCCTAAATTATGTAACAGATTGACTGTAGGAACTAGCCTGAAAAATCCAAAGTTTATGCAGCCTATGGACTACAGGAGATCCCTACCACATCTAGTAGTCCGAATCAGCAATTCCCAGGGGATATTTTGTTGAACAGACTTTTTTTTTTCTCATTATTCAGGTAGCAAAAAGAGAGAATAAACTGAGTAGAAAACACCTAGCAGAAATACTTCTGTCTGAAAAAAACAAACAAACCATAGAGCTGCTCTGTCAGGTTCATATTATCCTTCATAATTCAAGGAAGAGGAATTTACCAGGAGTAAAAAGAAGTTTGCCCAGAAGCCTCTGAACTTTTCAGAGGCTTTAGCTGTTGTTAGCTGTGTAATGAACCCCCAGCAAGTCAATTACAACTGACTTAAAGGAAAGAAATTGATGGCTTGTAGACCAGTCCTTATCAGAGCTGAAAACACGGAAAGTGAAGAAATAACCTTAAGGGATCCTCCTTTTTCTTCCCTATAAATATTTTCTATACCAAGAAAAGGTATTGAAGGTGAAAAGTTGCTCTATATTTTAAACAACACATTTTAATTTCTTGCACCCATTTTTATCTGTGTATTTCCACAAATTCACTTGAAGTTCCACAATCAAAGCAAACATTTCTTTTTCTTAGAGAAAGACATTTTATAAATCAAAGAAAAAGTTAATAAAATTTTCTCATTTTCAGCAATAAACCCAGCTTTTTAGAGAAGGGCACATATTCCCCACTGTACACAAGATATTATGTAGCTGACTTAATCCATTGAGCACTGTACCTCCTTAGTGCTATTTGTAGAACTATGCACTCACTGCACATTGAATTCTTCATTAAATGGAGTCACCACTTTATTATCAACCAGATTTAGAAGTGAGTTTGGGCTACTATGGCCCAAATTATGTTTTCCCTGAAGTGTTAGAAACTCTCGGTTTGCGATATTAATCCAGTATCTGTTCACTTCATCCCAGATCTTCAATCTAATGTTTTCTTCAACAGAAACAAATTGAAACCTTTGAGACAGGGATACTTCAGCTGAGATGTTACAAAGCTGTGACCTCAAAAATCTGCAGGGCCAAGAGACAGCCTAGAATCAATGGTAAATGATGTGTCAATAGCTGGGAACTGAAGGTCACTTAAGGACAGATAAAACCAAGCCTTACTAAAAATTGAAAGCACTTCCATAAAAGTTGCAAAAGGGGTTCAAGATATGGGGGAGTAGACAAAGTGGTCAGAATACTGAAAAATAACCCTACCAGGTCAAGGAGCTCTAATGGAGTAAATAAATAAAATCTTAACAAAAAGAATAAAACCACAGATGAGTGTGGGAAGCATACTGTCTGCACTGCTGATGATATGAGTAGGAATCAGTGAAGGACAGGATGATGGGTGATGAAAGGTGGTGAGAAAAAAGATGGGAATACAACAGGGAGATTTCCTGACCTGAAGTTTGAGGAAATTTTTAGAACTAAAAATGCAGCTTTATTACAAAGCAGGAGCATCAGTCAAAAAGGGGGAACATGAAATATAAACTCTGTCCAACATGGGTACTCATAATTAACAAGTTCTTCTTGCTTTGTAGCATCATGAAAATGGACTGAAGGGAAAATTTTTAAGAGGACCTTTTAATATTAGACTTCACCCATAAAGAACAGTTATTTTTTTCACAGCTAGATTGTTACACTTCTTTTTCCTCCTCTGCACTGCCTCCTAGTTGCACTTTTTCTCACAAGAACCTCATAACCCCTTTATGCCATGAGGCTTATAGAGCCTCACTCTGTAAGGAAGTGAAGATACCAGTACTGTCAAGTAGAATGTAGTTCAGGAGTATCCTCAGCTTTTATCTGCACCTCACATCTCTCTCTGTTGAAATTCTTCCACCTACTGTGTAAGTTCTGTTGTCATTTCTTTAAAACAAACCCTTCATCTAGAGAAATAAAAAGGTAAGAGAGTCCTGTATGGAAAAGGAGAATTTTGATGCAGAAGCTGTTAGAGCCAAACAAGGAAAACACGTACAGCTGCCCTTTTTTTCCTCAGAAGTCCTTTAGACCTTCAGTTCTTTATTCTGGAGACTACATTTTGGAAATTAAACATCACTGTAAAGAAAAAAAAAAAAAACACGTACAGCTGCTGTCTATGGGCAGAGAGGTACAGGGTCAACAGAGAACTTAAAGAAATCACAGGTGTTGTCCATTTACTGGGTCTGCCAGCCAAAGAGTAGGTGCCTAAGGAAGTGCCCTACTCTTGCTGATTTATGTTTTCAGGTTTGTTCTTATTTAGTGGTAATCTACAGCACTAGTCATGCATGGTGTGTTTATGTTAAAACATCTTTTCCTGTGAGTCGGCAGCAGCTATTCCCTTTTTTTCCTCTATCAAGTTACAAATTCCATTTCTGTAGGCTCATCTAAACCTACAATTAAGCTGGCAGATTAATTTTACATGTGTGTACAGCACACCTGAACTCAGTAAAAGGACTAGTGGATGTGGGTCAGTTTTAGTATTGGTATCAAATATATGCTGATACAAGTTTGAGAATGAGAATCCTTTTTTTTTCAGTTTTCACTTTTGTCCTTCTTTTTCCTTCAGTCCCACAGCCTGAGAGATAACCTCTAATGCAAGCGTGGACATTATGCAACATGTAACACAGTCATTGTGATGTTTATGCAAATACTAAAAGTATGAGGTGTCATAAAGCATGAGGTGACATGAAGAGATAAGAAAGGACAAAGTCAGTTTCTGCTCATTCCATAGACCAGAATTTTTTTGTGTTCTACTTTTGAGATTTCTCTCAGGGTGAATATATACTAGTGAATGAGAAAGCAATTAACATCATTAAATATTAATAAACAGCAGAATAGAAGACTATTAAATCAGTTTTTGTTTTAGTTCTCTAAGAAACAACTGCATAAATGGAACAGGGTAAATCCATCACTTGTTTCTATGCAGGCAACTTGTTACCAAACATGTCCATGACTAAAACTTACACTTTTTAGTGCACGGTTATGTTAGTGCAATGCTTTACAAGAGAGGCAGATAAAACAAGCCTATTTTATATTTATTTACTGAAATGTCATATTCAGTATACCTCTCCCTCTAGTGATAACTTCTTCTGTCTAATATAGATAACTTATTTTTATTATCTTCTATTGCTAGTATAAGCACCAGAATGCCCACTGGCTAAAAAGGACCATATGAATCCTCATTCTCTGTATTTTTCAATTAATTTTGCTGCTGGTGAAATGTGCTCTAATATTTCTCTTTCCTGAAACAACAGTTCCTCACTTTTCTTCATAGGTATTGGTGGTTCTTCTGTGGTTCTTTTCTTCATGGAGAGTAAATTAAATATCACTGATCTCTCTAGAGGAAGACACAACAGCTTTTGCATGCATTAGTGGCACCTACTCAGAGTCACAGAATAAGAGAATCACTAAGTTGGAAAAGACCCACAGGATAATCAAGTCCAACCATACTTGTCAACCATTAAACCATGCCCCTCATTGCCTTGTCCACCCGTGTTTCAAATACCTCCAGAGACAGTGACTCAATCACCTCCCTAGGCAGCCTGTTCCAATGCCCAATGACCCTTTCCATGAAATATTTTTTTCTGATCTCAAGCCTAAACCTCCCCTGGTGGAGCCTGAGGCCATTCCCTCTTGTCCTGTCCCCTGTCACTTGGGAGAAGAGGCCAGCTCCCTCCTCTCCACTGCCTCCTTTCAGGTAGTTATAGAGTGCAATGAGGTCTCCCCTCAGCCGTCTCTTCTCCAGGTTAAACAACCCCAGCTCTCTCAGACGTTCCTCATAAGGCCTGTTTTCCAGCCCCTTCACCGGCTTTGTTGCTTTTCTCTGGACTCACTCCAGGGCCTCAACACCCTTCTTGTGGTGAGGGGCCCAGAACTGAACACAGGATTCAAGGAACAGTCTCACTAGTGCCAAGTACAGAGGGAGAATAACCTCCCTGGACCTGCTGGTCACACCATTTCTGAGACAAGCCAAGATGCCATTGGCCTTCTTGGTGGCTACCTGGGCACACTGCTGGCTCATGTTCAGTCGGCTGTCAACACCCCCAGGTCCTTCTCCTCCAGGCAGATTTCCAGCCAGACCTCTCCCAGTCTGTAGCTCTGCATAGGGTTGTTGTGCCCAAGTGCAGGACCCAGCATTCGGTCGTGTTAAACCTCATGCCATTCNGCTGTGAGAAACTATGTCAAAGGCTTTGCTGAAGTCCAGGAAGACCATATCCACAGCCTTTCCCTCATCCAGCAACCGGGTCACTTTGTCATAGAAGGCGATCAAGTTAGTTTGGCAAGATCTGCCTTTGGTGAACCCATGATGGCTGGGCCTGATCACCCAGTTCTCTTGCATGTGCTTCATGATAGCACTCAAGATCACCTGTTCCATGAACTGACTGGCCTGTAGTCTCAGCAACATAAAACTCCTCCTGTTGTAATAATCAAGTAATATCTTTTAAAATATTAGATGGAAAAAAAAACATGGATGACACTTACATATTACAGTGCAGAGAGTTACTGAAGTACCTAGGCTTAGCAATAACCCCATCAGCCTCTTTAACAATTCAAGTCTTTCCCCTATTGGTGAATAATAACACCAGTTTAGTACAGTACATGAAAATGAGATTTATTCCTTCCTTTTTATTTATGATTAAAGTTGTAGGATATTTTTATTTTATCTAAGAGCATTAATTATATCCTTTTCCTTCAAGCTACATCTCTAAGGCAAGTATTTATTGCCATATAAGCCTAAATCCTAAATATACCTTCTATTCACAGCCTCATGACCCTTCACATAGCCTGCAGAATGCTGCTGTGCATTGAGAAACTCTAAGTCTCGATAGAGGAAATAAATAAGTTCCTCTGTCCCTTATCCCCTGCACTTCTATGTTTTTCTCTGTGTTGAAAGGCCTCTGTTCCACCTCAGAACTGCGTGCCTCATCTGTCTCAAAAGTATTCCTTTTTCTCTGAGAAGGTTGATCAAATACCTAGGTGACATATTTCATTTCTGGAATTTTTGTTCTTTTTTAAAATAAAACGTTAAGTACAGATTTTGGGGTTTTTTCTGCAGTAGAAATTACAGAGGACCACAAAGTATCTGGAAGAAAGAAAAGTATGAACCAAAAAAGTTTCAGAGATGACCTAGCATCCCTCTTAAGTGAAAAGATGTCCCAAAGGAACTGCTGATGTCCTTGTGACTAGATAAAAAATGAGGATGTTTAAGAATGAAGAAAAGCTCTGGAATACTGCAGAAAGTACTCATCTGCTCTAGATCTTCTCTTGATCTTCTGTTTGATAACTGCTGATATTTTCTACAGTTTGGAATAGGATCCAAAGGATGACATTCACTTGAGGGAGATGGGATAGCATCATTTCTACAGAAAAAACTTGAATTATTGGCTCAGAAATTGCTAACTCTCGCATAATTATTTTTTTTAGAAAAATGTTCCTAATATTATTCAGGAGTGGAATGAATATGCAAAACATTTTGGAGGAAAAGGCTGAGTTAGCAAATGCTAGTATACACTACTTTACAGTAAATGGGTTCCAGAGACTGCCGTGGTTTTTGCATTCATTCAGTGACAGATCAGTCTAGGAGAATTGCAGCATCTGGATAGGGGCAGATGGCTAAACTGTCAAATAGTGACATTTTACAAAATTTCAGCAGTCTAAGCACAATATGGTTCCAATCCCAAAGGCAGACAGGTAAACAATGGTGCAGAATTTGTACCAGTAGCATATAAGATTATTGATTATAATTATTCTAGGGAAAAGAATTCTTCTCAGAAGATTAGGCTGACAGGAAGATTGAGAGCGCTCTCAAAAAGAATTAGGCGACTGCCCTCTGGTTTTGTTTGGGTATCTCTTTTGCTACATTATGAGCTCAGTGAAGCTTGTTGTGATAAGCTAAGATAAAGTGAAATTTCTCAGGGTGAAGATATTCTAATCGACCATTTCTTTGTGATTCGTCTTCCACTGCAAAAATTTGCATTGGGTTCCATAAATTCACAATTGAATCAGGGATAACTGCTACAGGAAACCAAACAAATGGAAACCAAGCAATACTTGTCATCTGCAAAGTTCAGAGGAGGAAATTCAGTCATGAAGATATCAGAAAGTAGTAGCTAATTCTATGGAGAGAAACTAAAACATCTTACTACTCAGTTGAACTTACATAGAGACAAAATTTAGAGTTTTGAATAGTCACTCCTAAATCTACTTAAAATCAGTCTCTTTTTTTTTTCTTTTTGTGGTGACAGGTAGAGAAGTCATAAAACAGAAGAATTTAAGTTCCACTTCAACTAAAAATTTATATTCATCTTGTGCAGTAGGAATAGGAAAATACCTTAGCGGTGAAAGGTTAACCATAATGTTGTTCTTGAAGAGAAAGTAAAGAGTCTTACTTGAATTTCTTACATCTGTCAACAACTGTTGATATCATTAGCTATGCAGGTTATGTGGGTGACAGCGGAGCCTCGTAGAAGCAGCTGAGGGATTCTTCTCTCTTTTGGTCTCTGTTTCTGATGTTAATGGGCAATTGTTCCAAAACCTGGTATATACTGGTATGTGTAGTTTTGTAGATTGCCAGACTGTCACTTGCCCTGTTAAACTTAAAGTTATCATGCTCTTACAAGCACCTTCCCAGTGTATGGACAGACAGACCAGTGAAAGGCAAATAGGCACACAGGTAGGCAGGGTTATCAGAATAGGAAGGGGGGGGATGTTATTCTACTGGAAATACTAATAATATTAAAAATATAATAAAGTTTTGATCTGCTTTTCATTAAACTCACATATAAATTTCTGTGCTTGACAGATGTGATTAAAATTACATGGATGACATGAATTAGCTGAAGTTCAGTCTAAATAAAACCAAAGTAGTGCTGATTGGCAAAGGAAAGCATTTAAAAGAACAAGTGGAGGAGTAAGGGAACCCATCTTTAAAAACTATATATTACTGCTGATATGGCTCTTAATGTGCATTTCATATTAGATTCACATTTTTTTCAGAGTTCATACTTGGCAATAGTATCTCAGAAGCTATTACTATTCTTCTCAGATACTTCTTTTACTGTTTTTATTGACACAGTGATAATATTGAGGATATCTACAAAAGAGATCTTTCTACTTAGATGTATCATAGCAATATCCATAGCTTTACCATCTGCAGCAAAGAATAATCTAACGGTGTGTGGTGACTACTATAGCTGAATGATGTCAATGTATGTAACAATGCATATGTTATTCATTATGTAGCAGTGTAAAGTCAGAGTGCCAGTTGTGAATTAAATGACATTAAACAGTGCAGAATCTTTTTTTTTCCTCCATGGTTATATCCTCACTCTTGACACGTAGAATAAAACTTCCAATGCTAGGGTCAGAATTTTTTCAAGAAAACGTTATTCCTTTGGAATTTTACTTTCCCAGTAGAATCATTATTGCCTAAAATGGGACTTGAACTTTCCAGTGTACTTTGATAGCAGGGATTACCAGAGAGCAGATGCTTAGGTGGTATAACTCTAGCTCAGCTGTGTATATTGCAGTAATTTCACAGATTGACTTGCAAAGGAGAATTATTGCTAACTTTCAGGTACAGAAACTCAGATTTAGCTATCTATGAATGATTGATTTAATGAGTTAATTGTTTCTTTTAAAAAAAAACAGGGTAAGATTCTACAACGTATATACAGCTGGTTTTGCTCATATTAAGACAAAATTGTTTGATTTTCATAGTATTTATGGCATACAGTACATGTGATTCTAAGCTATCGTGGCTTGGACAACAAAGTTTGGCTTATGCAATGTTGTGGATTTTGAGAAGAGTTGTACTGGCTACTGAGGGAAAAGTCATTGAATACTATTATTGTATGTGTTCACAGTGTGCTTGTTCTCTAAAATAATTCTATTATTGATTATAGAACTTCCTGCTCTCCTGCAGTGAGTGCCAAAATTTAGAAACCCTCACCCCAAATCTAAGTTCAGAAGTAACGTTGCTAATGGTTTATATATTCTGTGTGTAAACACACTTCTGAGATAAAGTTACAGCTTGTTGCATCTTTGACTGATGTTCTTAGTCTAAAATCTCTATATTTTGGTTCTTATTTCTAAATTAACTGGCAATCTCCTCTTTGGAGAGATAAATAAGCAATTTCTTTCATATAGGTTGAAAGAAAATAAGACTGTAAACAATACTGAAGAATGATTTAATTCATCTTCTTACAAAAAGAGGGTAAACTGTAGCTGAATTACTTCACATAAACATTTGTCTAATATTTCGTAAAGCCTTGTATTTCTTCAATCAACTACCCTTGCTGCTTTTACTTGTCCCAAATGTCACTATTTTCAGTTTATGCCCTCATGGACCTCATATTTCAATTAGGAGTGGGATGATCTCTACAAGTAGACCTAAATTTCCTAAACTGCTTGAATCAACTTTAGAAAACCTTGCAGACTACAAAGAAATTTAAAATGAAAATGCATACATAAAATGGATAAAGGTCTTGCATTGCATTATTTCACAGGACAAACACAGGACAAACATCATAGTAGGCAATAGCAGAGAAACTTTTTTTCTATGTTAATGTCCCTAAAATAGAAAAGATTAAGCTACTAATGTGTAAGTATTTAGGTAAATAAACTGTCGTCCACCCAGCAATAAAACTGAGGAAACGTGAATGTGGGATGAACCCAAAACTACATAGGTATAAGCTCATTCATATTCATAATCTAAACCTTTTTCACATTCAAGTGATTTTCAATATATAAATGCCCCAGAAAAAAAAAAGAAAGAGTAATGCATCCTCAGTAGGGATATTAGTCTGTAACATCACAATAATTAACTGGCTAAAGGGAGCATATATTTGGGGGGATTAGAATGAAGTGACTAAATCAGTTATTCATGGTACATAATAATGATGTGCCCACATTTGGATAACTTCATAATAAAAAAAAATAGAGAAACCTTCTCATCAGATCTAACTTCTGTGGATGATCCAGACTACACAAAGGAATCGAAACCAAGTTGGAATTTCATCTTCAAATATGGTCCTCCTTCATCCCCCAGGAGAACTTGCTGCTCTGTTAGCTCAGAATATGAACTTATGGCTTCTCACTTCAAGTGTAATTAAAGTCACAGTAGGGACCGTGAGGCAGATATGATACATTTATATATTATTAGAGACATCAGACTGCCCATTTTCACTTGATTTGTCTACTTCAGAGCATGCAGAATTGTACCCTGAGTCTCAGTGTGCAAACTGATTAGGTCTCCACTGACAATAAAGATTGTTGCGATACCTGTGATCGCAAGCCATCCCCTGTGTACAAAGACCTAACTATAGGTGCCTTAACCTGGAGCTGAAGTATTTCTCAACATGGGATTCAGTTGCCTGAAAAGCTATGTTGTGCCATTTCACATACTATGCCATACATCACCCACCTTCCAGATGCTACTCGAAAAGATCAAGACACAGTAGATAATTTCTGCCAGCTCCACAAAGGTGTCAGATACATAATCTCATGTGAATGTACATTAGAAGCCTGTGTTTAGACTATTAAATCTTTCTAGAGTTTTACAAAGATTAGTTGTCTAAGACTAAACTAGTGTCTCTGGACTCCTTCTATATTCAGTGATGAAGAACAGGTAACCAACAAGCACAATTCATTTAATTCATTTAATTCATTAAACAAGATAAAAACTGGTTTCTGGACATGATTGGTTTTTTTAGAAAACTATAAAGTGAATGAAGACTGCTTCACTTAAAATAAAGAAAATTCATTTTTAAATCACAGAATCATAGAATCATAGAATGGTTTGGATTCAAAGGGACTATAAAGATCACCTAGTTCCAATTCCCCTGCCATTAGGTCAGGTTGGTCAAAGCCTCAGCTAGTCTAGTCTTGAACACTTCTAGCAATGGGGCATCCACTACTTCTCT
>WAAB01017915.1:0-16171 GCA_013389865.1 Piaya cayana
GTGATTCTATAATTCTATAATAACTGTAAAACAGATAAATTTTGCCCCATCGCACTCCAGTTATGCCTAGAGAAAATATGTCATTCTTCACAAATAAAGCTACAAAAGAGCTGTAAGCTTTCTCACTTTTCATGCTGTTTCAGATTAACACAAGTCACAAACTCAGGAGCTCCTCAAACACAGAAACATTTCATAGAATCATAGAACAACCAGGTTGGAAGAGACCCACCGGATCATCGAGTCCAACTATTCCTATCAAAACTAAACCATGTCCCTCAGCACCTCATCCACCTGTGCCTTAAACACCTCTAGGGAAGGTGAATCAACCTGGGCAGCCCCTCTCCCTCCCCCAGGTGCCCCCTTCTCCTTCAATCGCTCTGTTACTCGAGAGAGAGAGCACGAAGCAGCCCCGCTCGCCCCCAGCGGCCGCCGAGCCCGAGCCGCGAGGCTGCCCCCGGGGTCCCGCTGCTCACCCAGCTGCCTGCAGGCGCGCTCCGAGCAGTGTTCGCCCAGCCCCGGGAGCTCCATGCCGGCCGGACGGCGAGATCCTCCTCCCAGGACAGCGCGGCCCCGGCGGCGCCTTTATACGCGTCGCGCTGAGTCACCGAGCCCCGTGCTGAGTCACGGTGAGAGCGGCCAATCAGCGCCCCCGGCACCAGGGGCAGGGGTGGGGCAGGGAGGCATTGAGTCACCTGGGTGGGAAAGGCCTCTTGGGTCATCCACTGCAACCATTCCCACCTGCGGCTAAACCACGTCCCTGAGCACCTCGTCTACCCATCTTTTAAACCCCTCCAGGAGTGGAGACTCAATTCCCTCTCTGTGCAGCCTCTGCCAGTGCCAAATGACCCTTTCTGTGAAAAATTACTTTCCGATATCCAGTCTGAACATCTCCTGGCGGAGCTTGAGGCCATTCCCTCTTGTCCTGTCCCCTGTCACTTGGGAGAAGAGCCCAGCTCCCTCCTCTCCTCTCAGNCGCTGTCAACCAACACTTCCAGGTCCCTCTCCTCCAGGCAGCTTTCCAGTCATACTTCTAGTCTGTAGCTCTGCATAGGGTTGTTGTCCCCAGGTGCAGGACCCGGCATTTGTCCTTGTTAAACCTCATCCCATTGGTGTCAGCCCATGGAACCAGCCTGTTCAGATCCCTCTGGAGCCTCCCTACCCTCCAGGAGATCCAGACTTCCACCAGAGGAGCTGGGGCAGTGACCTCCCTGGGAAATCGTGCACAAAAAGCGATGGGGTGATCTTGGCAGAGAAGAAGAGGCTGGTGTCCTCACTGTGCCGCCCCGCAGGCTGGAGAGCTGCTGCCAAAGAGATTGTGCCAAGCCATTTGCAAGGGAGGAGTTTGCGTATGGATAACAACAGAAATGGCTCCACGCAGATTAGATGCTCTTAAGGAAGACTGTAAATCCCAAGTCTAGAAACTCACAGAGTGCAGGCAGCCGTTTTAATAGAAGCGAGGATTAGAAATTAGCCGAGGTCTTTAGTGATATTTTTAGAAGGTCGCTCCTGACAGGTTAGGCTGCTGAGAACCAGAGGAAAGTGCTGAACCCCGTATTACTCGGGAAAGGATCACACAGTGTGGCGTGCGATTAGAGGCTGGCTCGCCTAGCGACAAGGGGGATAGGTGGGTTAGAACCGATTCGGGGAGGAATTAGCAAGGGAAATTGCTTGAGAAGCAGAATTTGATTAGGGGCAGCCAACGTGGATTTCTGAGAGGAGGAGTATATGTAGCTAAGTTGCTGAAGTCTGGGGGAGGCATCACTCCCGGCAGCCATGCAGCACGTGGGTTTTATATAACCTGATCTGCAAAGGGAAGGCTTGACCTTTGCCACTGGAGTGGTGACGCTGGCTGGGATGTATGGGGTTCACCTCCCTCTCTTGCCTCTGCACAGTTTCTCTGCCTCCTCCTTTTCCCCCCTTCCCATTAGCTGATTTGAGGAGGATGAGGGCTATTGCTTCCTCCTCTGTCCTATGGTTCTGCTCTTTGTCCTTCCCTTCCTACCTGGGATTGCCTCTTGGTGGCTTTGCGGGGCTTCAACTCCCCCATCCACCCCATCTCACCAGCACGATCTGCCTTGGAACCAACACTGTCTTGTGTGCCTCCAAGTCCTCCAAGCACCATCTGGAATACAGAGACAAGTCTCCCATCCCCAGGGTCCCCAGAGTCACCCATGGTCCTCCTCCGCCAGCCAGGAGCATCCTGCTTGCTGCTCCGGCTGCGGAGCCACGGCTGCGGTATTAACGTTTGGGTGACTCCAGCCCACATTTGCCTCTTCCAGGTCTCTGAACTCCAATCCCATCGTCCAGCTTTTCGGCTCATAATTTCATACCAGGCTCTTAAAAATGAATTTTATTTTTATTGCAATGACCCTGTGGTGGTGCTGGATCCCTCTGCGGAGGAGACGTGACATCTCCATTACAGAGCTCAGAGAAGTGTCTTAAAGAGACCACACACAAAGGAACCGAATGGTACCTATTTTTATGAGGTTTATTACAGGAGGGGAAGTAAAGCAGCCCCATCTCCCCACAGGATACTCAGTTAACAGCAGCAGACAGAGAGGAGGAATCTGTGGAGGCGGATCAGTTTTCCAAGAATATTAGCTACTGCTGCTCTAAAATTAGAGTCTAGGGAGAGCAGACAGGTTGACATAATTGAAAGGGCTGTCTTATGGGATGACATAGTTAAACGAGACCGTGATCAGCTTTAGAGTGACAGCTCAGCGACTTCTTCTAATCCCCAAAGGAGCGCCGAGTTGCGAGGCTGTGATTTAACTGGTCCCGGATCTTATCTTGCGATGATGTCAATGTTATTAGAACCCATTTCTGAAGAGATGCCTCCAAAATCACCCTACATGACCTGGCTGGTTTCACAGGCACGATCCTCCTGCAGCTTCACCCCGCACAGCCCATAGTTGACACAAACGCTCGTCTGCTGCCCTTCTTACGTACTCGATCCTATCCCCGCGGGCTGGACTACAGGGGCAGACCCAGAAACAGGATTAAGAATCTCATTTCAGGATGGAGCTGAAAAATGTCCTTGAGCTGCCCATTTTATTCAACATAATTCAATATCAAACACAAACTAACAAAGTCAGAGCTGAAATATAATAGCAGGAACCCCATAAAAGAGTAACCTAATCTGTAAGATAAATAGACAACACTTTAGCCGGGGGAGAGAGCAAATAAAAGAGAAATATGAGCGGAGCCGTTCTCAATTCATAAGTAACTTTAAAGAGAAATAATGAAGATGAGTTCTCCAACTTCTAATGTTCTAAGGTTCTACTTAACCAAAAAAAGGGGCATTTTTAATGTTTTCCTCATACACTCTCACAAACTGTATGTCCTCCGATCGTTCCCTCACAAGCAGGCACCCATCAGAAGTAGAAGAGGTTCAGAGGAGCAATTCCTGATGTGCTGGGAGATATCAGGGATGAGGCTTTTCTGAGCGCTGGTGCTGGTGGAGCCTCCCAGTCACCTTTGGTGGCCACAACCTGCTGCCTTGTTTTGGGTGCAAAACTCAGAGCACCCACTGTCTTCAAGGCAACATTTGCCTGACTTTTATTATTTTGATTTTTTAGTCTTTTTTAGTGCCTGTTTTAACTTCAAAGGCCGGGATTTTCCAAGCAGCCTAGTTAATGCATTTAGGCACCTAAATTCCGTAGAGTTTCAAGGGTGTTTCAACCCTTGGGATCCTTGGCAAATCCTTCCTGAGTGCCCAAGGGCTCCTCGCCGCCGCCGTGTTTACACAGACACCATCAGAGCAGCGTGAGCTCACTTCTTCGGCAGAAGAATCTCTTGTTTAAAACCCCCTTCCTAAATGAGAAGCAAACTATAAAGGGCCTCCTCTGATGGGTGATTTGTGGTGACACATATCAGTACGAGGATGTTAAATTCTCTCCCTGGGTTGTACTGAAAAAAATCTTTGTTTTGTAGACTGAAGTTCTTCAATTAAAGAGACCAAGTGCTGCTAATCCCCAGCTCTTGGCCCTCCAGGGGAAACCTCAGATTTGATGTTTTAGGTGTAAACCTCAACACAGCTCCCACTGCCCTGATACCCACTGTGTCTCTAAACCCAAGGAGCGTCTTTTTAGAAAGAAGAGGCTTTTCCATCTTCAGTGTCACTGGGGAGGGGGAACAAAAAATCAGCAGAACCAAGCCATTTGCTTTGGTGTTGGGGACTGTCCCAATCCAAAAGGACAGAGCATGGATGGCAGCCGAGCTGGTGGTGGGACAGATACAGAGGACACGTGACTCCAAAAGTACTGCCTCAAAGACTGGGGGTCATTGCAACAGCCTTTGTAATAGCAGTGGAAAAATAAATCCCTTATCAGGTGATTTCTGGTCACAGATCAAACACTGATGTCTTATAATGTCAGCTGCCGATACCTGGCAGAAAGCAGCTTAGGGTTGTCTGTGACAGCCTTCCCTGGGATAACAACTGTCTTTTGTCGGGTCCATACTGCAAATGCCGCAACAGGACCTCATCCATGGATTTCCTAGGCACTACCACGATGCCATCAACTGGCAAGGGAAGGTAGACCCCAAATCCTTCTCTTTTATGGCATTGATGGTTTCAAATGAAAGCATTACACTGAAAACTGAGACTATGTCCTTGAGTGCTTCAGCTGATGATGATTTCACAGCGATGCCAAACCTCAGCATTGTCTTTATTTTCCTCCTCTTTGTGCAGACAACATGGAGATCTTTCTTTCCCATTTTACAGCACTAAAAATAAAGCTGACCCTTTCCAGGTGGGATTTGGTTTATGTTGTAGGCACAGAACAAGACCAAACCCCTTTCTGGTGTGGATGAGTGGGTCTCCTGTGGGTCAGCAGGGGAGGGTGGTCAGGGGAGTCCTGGTAGATCTTGGGAGATCGATCCAAAGGAGGAATAGCTGAGCAGAGGAGACCCCTTTAAGGCATGGATCCACAGTGGGGTGACAGCCCTAAAGGAATCATCTCTAAAAGTGATGGCTCTGAGATGGACGGCAAGAGTTTGGGTGATACCCTCCTCTGCAGCTGCTACTTGGACTAGGGGATAGGACAATAGTTTTATCAATTGCCCTTGTTTTCTGGAGAGTCATCCCGCACCCATCGGTCCCACAACACTTTTACTGGTGACTGTCAGTAGCCTGTGGTTCAGCCACATCTTTGGAGGTATCAAGCAGCCCTGGGAGGTGGTGGAGCACCCAGAGGGTGATGCTCCCTGTGGAAAGATGTCCATCCCACGAGGACAAGGACGTGTGACACTCAGAGCCGCGTGCCACGAGGTGGCACCATGTCACTGCTAACCCACACAGCAGGGTCACCTCTGCAGGACCCCGCTCACCTGGCAGCCCCATCGTTAAAATCCTTCCACTCAGCTGGGGTTTTTTAAAAAGAAGTATCATAGAATCATAGAATCACCAGGATGGAAAAGACCCATCAGATCATCGAGTCCAACCATTCCTATCAAATACTAAACCATGCCCCACAGCCCTCCCTTCCCAGCCGAGGGAGGAGGTGGTGCCCCTGCCCTGGGCCATGGAGCATCCTTCCAGCAGGACCACTCACCTGTGAGAGCCCCCTGCCTCTCCTGCAGCAACCAGCTCACCCTGCAGCCAAGGTGCCGTCTCCCACTGGTTACAGCTCACCTCAGGGAGGGTCGTGGGCTCCTGTCCCTGCTGTCACAGTGGTTTGTTGGCACTGTGAGAGACAACAGAGTGTCAGTGGTTGTTGTGCCTGGCTGGTCTGTGCTGACTTGCTGGCACACATGGGCTGTGCCCTCACCTGCATGAAGGAGATCTTGTTTCTCCTATAGAGCTTGACCATGTCGAGGTAGGGAGGATTCAGGTGAGCCTCTACCCCTCATGAACTTCATCCTTGATACATTCAGTTCACCTCCATCTTGCAAGCACCAGTGCAGAATAGAAATGCAGCTAGTGACAATCCCCAACCCAAAGAACTTGCCCAGCACCTGGTCGGTGCCTTGATTAAGCTCCTGAACTCCTGAATGCTGAATTTCCACAGCCTAACCCAGTCCTTGGGTTCCTGCAGCAAAACCCTGCAGCTTAATGCCCTGTCCTGCTCGGGGGGTTCAGCCCCAGGACCAGCCTGTCCCCACCACGCTGCCCTGAGCTCTGCTGACTGTGGGACTGACTGCTCAGACAGGGGACAATGTTACTGCTGCACCCAAATCTTCCCTAGTGAAGGAAACAGGAGTACGACCCATAGGATCCTATTAGCCTGATGGAGGAGAGCTTCTGCATAATAAGCTGAGGAATCTCCAAATAGCTCCTTCTGCTCTTGCTTTAGAGCATGGAGCACCCAGCCAAAAAAAAAAAAAAAAAAGTGCACGTCTCTCTCAAGAGGAAATGGAGGGAGCTGCTCAAAGAGAGCTCCTGCATCGGTTCGCAGTCCCTGGCAGCGCGTTCAGTGCTGGAATAGAGTGGTAAAATACCTACATTATTCCTGACACAACGCTTTGCGGCTGAAAAATACATTTGCCAATTCAATTTATTCAAACTAGTTCCTTGGGAAGACAGCAAAGCAAATCCAGGTGGCAATTACCGAATTCATACTCTGCCCTGGACTCAGGGAAACAAAAGGGAAAGATATGAGAGAAATAGCAAGTTCTGTTGGAAATCCCACAGCCACAGAATCCTAAGAGCTTTTAATTGCGTGTACCCACCTGAAAAAAACCCTGTGTCATTGGGCAAGAAGAGAGAGCAGCCTCTGCAATCACTCTGCTGTAGCACTTAGCGCTTGGAAATATCTTTGCTTAGAGAAATCACACACTTTCTTGTTTTCTTTTGAAAGCAAAGCAATATTTTGGGCTCCACAGCCTTTTGCAGTGACACGTAATTGAGGAACAGGGACATTCAATAGCTACCAAGACTGAGAGCATTGCAAATCCTAACAGTACTGCAGACAGAGCGGGTGGAGGATGCCTACAAGCTTAGATGAACTCGTTCAAAATTTTATTAGACACCTTCAGCCTTGTGCTGAGTCTCATGCAATCCCAGACCCTCTTTCACAGGGCATCAGCACGGACATAAGCGCACAGCCCAGTGCTGGTCCCTATGCCCTGGACCCAGCTCCACCACCAGACTCCTGAATGGTTGGAGGGAGAGAAAAATCTACTGGGAACCTCTGCTTTGGCTTTGGATGTGCAAGAAGGAAACTTCTGTTGCAGAAACACAGCTATGGAAGATTTCTTCTTACTGCAGCCTGCTGCTCCCACAGCATCAGCTTCCCCTACCCCGATCGCAGCCGTGGGGTGAGCCCCACAGATGGTGCTTCAACCTCCCCATCCCTCCCAGCAAGCCCCAGCATGGCTGTAGCTCCTCTCCCAGCAAAGCAGTTACACCGAGGATGAATTTGGCCCTAGATGTAGAATTAGGTTAAGCCAAAAGGTGGCAGCATCTTATTCAGTATCGATTTTGCATGAATATTTCTCCTATTAGCCATTTTTCTTTCTAATCATGGAATATAAGTTTGTAAATTACAGAGAGGGAGAGGAAATGTATTGCAACCTCTGGCAAATTGATATTTTTGCAGCCACTGTAAACTTTTTCTGATGGCAGATAATTGAAGGGAGCGAGTGTCAGATAAAATTCATAAAGATTCGGACCTATCAGAATAAGACAAATGATATTTAATGTTCAGGGCTGCAAAGTAATTACCCTGGACTCCATAATAAATACACAGACACAGTAAATGGAGTTTGGCTGACCAGATGCCTTTGAGGAGATGCTGTGCAGGGCCTCGTGGTAGCCCAGGGATGGAGAGGGGACAGTCCCCTCAGTACAGAGTGATGTCTCAGGTTGGTGTCACCCCTAGAAAGGCCCTTCCTCTGGAGAAGAAAGGAGCTGCCTCCCATGCCTGCAGCAGAGCCCTGCAGCCCCAAGGCCTGATGCTGACAGCACAGCTAGGCAGTAATTACCACCCACAGCCCCTCTACGTTTCCAAAAAAAAAGCCTTTGGGTACCCAGCTTCATCCATACCTCTCAGCAGCAATCAGCTCGTGCAGGTTCTCCAGCAAGCGCAGTCTCCTGTTCTCACTCTCCAGCCATCACAGCACATTGAACTCTTCCTCCCTGCACCTGAGAGAGCAGCTGGCGGCTCACAGAGAGGAGGCTGACCCTCTCCATAGGGTGGTTACTGCCCTTTACCAGCATGGACAATCCAAGCAGAGCTCGATGTCACTGCCATGGGACAGCAGCACACCTCCCACTTCACAAGGATGTTATGGAGAGACTATGACACTCAAGCCCAGCAGGTACAAGCCCCAACCTAGCTGCAACTCCATTCCCATCAGGTAGAAAAGATCCTTCTTTTACCCCAAGGAACCACCTTATCTGCCCTTTTATAGCACTGCCTCAATCAGCCCTGTGATGGACCCTTCACCTACCAGGTCATCCTCACTGCATGTGGCATCTCGCTGTGCTTCTAGGCGCATCTGGACCTCACAAAAACACCCCAAGCCAGCAACTAAACCCATAAAGGCTGTCAGTGCCCCACCCCACTTTTCAAAGCAGACCGTCAGTGCAAGGCATGTCAGTGCTAAAATGCTTTCAGTGCAGGTACCCAGCATCAGAGGCTGTTTGGCAAGTGCATCCCAGCCATCCCACGATTCAAATACATGCCAAGCTGGGAGGTCCCAACCCATCCCTTCTTCAGGGCTCCTCAAACCGTTTCTGAGCAGCTGCTGGGAAAACATAAGCAAACAACAGGCCTGGTTCCGGCTCTGCCATCAGTCCTCCTACTGCTAAGGCACCTCTGTCCCTTTGAAGAAGTTGCTTAGAAATTCAGCAGCAATTATGCAAGCTTCAGTATTAAAAAATGCACGTGGATCTGAAAGCAAATATGAAGCTGCTGCTGTAACGCTAGCTTTAAGCTGTCTACAGTCCCTAGAAATTCTCAGTGGGATATTTGAGAAGGATGTATATGTGTTGACAACATTAAATGATCCATGGCTCAAGGACAGAATTGAAACCATACATCTACTTTGTACAGGCACTGATCACTGGGAGAGTGTTTTTCCTAAACTAACCACGGAAGGCCAGGCACCTCATCCTCCCTAGAAAGGCAGGGATGGCTCGAGCAACAGAAGGTGCACACACGCCTGTACCACATCCTGGTGTGTAACAGAGCTCCAGTGAAAAGGGAGAGACACATGGACACCATCAGCAGGGAAAATGTTATTGTGGCTGCACTATCTTTGAGGGAAATTGAGCGTGTCACTTGGGCACATCGCCGCCTTCTCACCGCCTCCCAAAGAGGCAGCGCCGCTAACACTCATCCCTGCAACATCTGGTGGAGAGGACAGGATGCTGGGAGATTCCTTGGGGTGAAAACATGGCTATTTTGCATTTTGTGCTCCCGAGCGCTGCCTCTGATGCCCGTGTGCGTTGGTGGCACCCGTGGCACTTCAGCAAACTGTGGGAGCTGCCAGCTTGCTCCTGAAAGCTGTAGCCTTTGCTATATGTGAAATTCCCAAGGACAAGGCAAAAGTGGCAGACAACAAGGAGAATTAGGTGGTTCCCCAAGGAACAGGAGAAGATTGTATCTTTGCCCACTTCCATGGGGCGATTAGGTAGTATTTGATGCTGAGAGGATGATTTTAAACTATTTTTCAAGCATTAGCCCAACTGTTAACAGGAGGTGGTGGGAAAGTCATGTTTCCCCAGATGCAATAAAGCCAGATTCCTTGAGACAACAGTCTCCCTACATCCAAACCCAGGCCTGCCGTGGAAAGCATGGAACGCTGCCCCAAGGAGGATCTCTCCTTGCGCTCCCTCCCAGTGCTGGTTGCTGCCTCTTGCTGCTTCGCAGCGCCCTGCTCTGTGCTGCCAGGGGGAACATCCCACCCCAGCGCTTCTGCTACTCCAACCCAGTTTCCATCATCTCAACTATTACTAAACTAAAGGGTATTTCTTTGCTCCCTCGTTTACGCTGAATGTTTATTTAATAGGCTGGCCAGCTTCAATTAGGTCTGTGATTACTCACAGATGACAGCTCCGGCATAACAATGTTTACTCTCAAACTCTATCTCCAAGTCTAACCTGTGATATATTTAAGGAGAAGGTATAAAACTATTAATGTTGAAATAGCTCTGCCTGTGGGAGTGAAGTTTCTTTTTAACCCCAAACAGCTGGCAACTGGGTAAAAATGTGCCAGGGATATCAGGCCCCTTCACCTGGAGATTTAGTTACCCTGGTCAAAACCTCATGTGGGTTGAATTCTCCAGATGTCTTTGTGTTATCGCTGACACGTGGAACTCCTTGCTACAGGATTAGTATTGTCTAAAATACAGTTTAACAGCTCTAAGTGCATTTTCTGCTGTGTTTGGATGAAACCCCTGGATGATTTGTCCACGAAGCACCACGGCTGGTGGCTGAAAGTGAAATGCATTGTCTTTGGGTTGGATGCGTCCCTAAGTGCTCATGGTGCATGGGCAGGAGGACATGTCACAATACCCAAAGCCATCACCTTGATGTGGTTTTACTTCTCAGGAAAATGTCAGTGGGAGTTCCTGGTCTTGCTGGCTCTGAAAATGGCTTTTTTTAGAGCTCTGAGGGTGAGCGCTGCAGTGCTAGGGACCAGAGGGAGGTGGCTTGGAGTGGCTCATGAAGAGTCCTGCCTCTCTTGCAGTATCTCATAGCGAGAACAGCTTCCATACATTCCTGCGGGTTAATCAGCTGCTTGGAGTCTAATTAGTGCCAAATACTCTTATCAAGAAGACAAGGCAGGGTGTGAAGCCAGGCTTGCCATTGGCTGGACTCGCCAGCCAGCATGTCCTTCTCCTTCCCAGGACACAGCCTGGTCTTTCCCTGAGCCCTGCAGACCCCAGTCTGGTCGTAGCCCCGGAGAGGGAATTGAAAGCGAAGGTTTAGGAGAGATAGGAAACTTCCTGGCTTTAATTCACTGAACTCTTTTGTTTCAGCCACAGTTAATATCTTAGAAATTACGAGTCGCAGGGACCTGGGTGAGCCGAAGGAGAAGGCGTGATCTGTGAGGCCAATTAAGAGGCCGATGGCACATAGTGAAACGGGAGCCCCGTGGGGGAGGCCAAGGTTACATAAATAAGTGTGTGAAGGAGCTGCACTGAATCTGCAGACACTCAGCCACTCGTGGTGCCCCTCTGAATCTGGGAAAATTAAATATAAATAATAAATGCTTAACCACACAGCAAATAAATACAATGAGGCACCTTTAAAAATTATACTAATAAACAGCAAGCTGTTGTCCTTCTGCCCAGGGTGGCTGAGCATCTTCTGCATATCAGACAGAGAGAATATAATGGAGGGGCTGTGTTTGAGGAGCTCTGCTTGTCTTCACCCCCAATCTGCCATCCTAGTGATGAGCCCCAGGACAGCACGGAATAAAACACCCAGCAAAACCAGAGATAAAATAGTGCCAAGCTCACCCAGTGAATGTCAGGGCCTCTGCCTGAGTGATCCCAATAGGCTTCTTCTGGAAATTTGGAAGCAAGATCAGGGCTAGAGTCTCAGAGGAGAAGCCCAGAGGCTCCTTGTGGCGATACAAAATGTTCAATGCGAGCTGCGAGGTCCCCAGAACTGCTCTATGTGAGCACTCAGTTTACAATAAGAGCTCTGCTTCTCAGCTTCCCTGTTTTACTGCTTCCTTGGAAGAAGGGGAAAAAACGAAATGGAGGTATAAAAAATAAAGGGGTCATTTATAGTTAAGCACATTAGGATGAGAATGAGAGAATAAAGCGGTGAGAATGGCTCAGCCGGGAGTCTTTGGGGACTTGTTCTCTGGTACTGGCACGTTCTCGACCAGGTCACTTGAACCTTTTGTGCTCTGCAGAGCTCAGGCCTGGGCTATCTGTCACGGGCTGGCTGCGGTGTGCTTCGAGCAAGCCTCTAACTGTCCCCAGACCCTGGCTTCTCTCACTTGTGCCAGGAGTTACCATTTATGGGTGACTTTTACAGGCGGCCAAAGCAACTGGTGCGAATCCAAACGGTGCCGGGCAGCGCGGCAGAGAGCACGGAATTAAATGCCTATCGAGTCCTTTTCCTATGTTGTAATTTCATTTCTCCTCAAATTCTGCAGGGAAGGAGCAGGGCAAAAGGCCTTCCTTGCTGTGATTATACGTTCCCAGGCAGTCTAATTATAGTCTTCAGCTTCTTAAAACGCTTGCGCAATAAACCCACCGAGAGCCGCCATCCCACTGTAGTTATCAGTTTCCTTTCTTCCCAGCCCCTGGGGTTTGGTTCCACGTTTCCTGCAGGTCAGTGGAGCCGGGCTCTCCGTGGGGCTCTGCTGCCTTTCACCAGGGAACTCGGTGCTGGGGCTAAACGCGTCCCTCGAGCTGGGCTGGCTCAGTGGCAGCTGACACTGGTGCTTGGGGTTCTTTAGACCCGTGGCCTCTCACCACCTCTGGTTTGGGTAAGTCCCTGCTCTGAGCTTCCCTGTCTCATGGGTCTCTAAGAGCTTCACATTCCCGCTTCTGAGCAACTGCAGCCTGTTCTTAGCAAAACCGAAGCCCTGGGCAAGCCACCGCATGTAGGACACATCTGAATCTGGTGAAAAATGTAGTACCAGCTCAGCGCTGGCTTCAGCACTTGAGAACCGACACAAATATTCCCCAGCCTTTACATGCTTTCTCTGATTTAACTCACGGCTTCATTAGACTAATTTGTTTCCAGGTTGGAGGATGAATAATGAGCCTCAGCCTGTGGACGCGCAATTAAGTTTTGATAGTGGATGTTTTTATCTAACCTTGTTTTCATTGTTATCCTCAGTACCTGAATGACAAGTTAGAGATTTAGGGCTGCAGGTTTGCCTTTGCATTAAGCCCTGACCAGAACACCTACGCGAGGTACAACAGGGCTCTCTCACCTCCCAGGCCAGTGCCCAACAGTGGCACCATGGGTGTCGTTTCAGGCAGGTTTAATCATTAGGGATGATAAGGGGGAGAGAAATAGTCAATAACAAAAAGTTTTTCCTCTGCCACAGTCCATGCAACACTCCCAACATGGTCACTCTACACTGGTAACTCCTCCCCAGTGAGGAGGCGCATCCCAAAGGCAAAGGCCACCTGGAGCATCATGGTGGGTCCCCCCATCCTGCTGTTTTTCTTGATGTGGTATCCAAACTCCATCTAGATTTTTTTATTCCCTCAGATGCAGTTGGCTTTGTTTCTATGATTAAAATACACACCTGCAAATTCCCCTATTGTCCCCCATCCCCAGCGAGTGCCTCCTTGGCATTACATGGCCATTAAGGTCTCTGTGCCCTGCGTCTCTTTTGCCAGTGATTTTCTCCAACCATCCTGTTGTTGTTCTTTTCAGCTCTGCAGGGTTTCCATCAGGCTTTTCCGCTGATCTTTTTGGCCTTTCACTGCTCCTACCACTGTCGCTAGGGTTCTCTGTAATTCCCTGTCTGCAGGGGTGGTTTTAGGGATGAGAAACTAGAGCAATTGCTTGGGACCTAGAGAATGTTCTCCAGGCTAGGTGGGGAGCAGAGCACATCTCGCAGCCTCCACTCCTGCTCTGGGTGGGAGATGAAGCGCTGCGGTGGCAGGCGAGGAGCCCGAGCAGGTACTTAGGACAAATGTTAATAGCGTCATTGTTTATACTGTAGGATTGGAAAGGGTCTCCTGGGTCATCTGGGGCATTGCCCTTCAGTAACTCAGTCCGTGCTCAAGCCATCCCAAGGGTATTTTTAGTCGATTCATGAATCCTTATAGGAATTCAGCCCGGCGACCTCCGTCAGCAAACGATTCTTTTGCCTAATTGACTTCACTTTCTGCATGCCCTGTTTTAACACTGCCTTTAAAGTTTGAGGCTTTTTCTTCCTCTCGCAGTCTCACCCACTGCTCAATTGCAGTGGCTTTTTTTTTTTCCTATTCCTACTTCTTTTATCTAAGTTAAAGTTGCCTCTGCAGCGCTCGCAGACAAAGCCCCCTCGCCTGCAAGGCTCCACCAGGAGATGTGCATGGACTAGACAAGAGGACAAGGACATGAGATGACACAAAGGGTCACCTCTACTCACATAAAGCTCCAGCAGCAGAGCTGGGAACAGCCACAGGGGCAGGTTCTCTCTTGGCTCCCATCACACTGGCTGCAGCTGAGCAGCTGCTTGGAGGGTTTTTGTTTTCCTTGATGTCTTCAACTTTGACTATCAAAATAACAACAGACAGTGAGTGGAAAGAGAATTAAACAGTGGGGTTTGCTACCAATTTCTCCTCATTTGTTACTATTCTAGGTAGATTCATTGCTCCGTGCCACGCTATCACTGCATTATTATTTGCAACAGAGCCAATTTTAAGCTTTTTTTTTTTTTGAGACAAGGTTGTTGGAAAGGCAATAAAGACACAAGTCAAGAGGCTGCTGCCAACATGCATCCCTTAGTTGAAGAGGTTGCATTCCTACACTCACTCTCGCTGCCCACGGTCACTGTCCCTGCAGACCTGCCTGCTGTTAGCTTGTGTGGTTGCTCCCTAATCAGCTTCATCAGAGTGAGATGAAGTTAAATACGGAGCTTTTGGTAATCTGCCTTGATCCCTTCAGCGTGTCATGGAGCATCCTCAGCAGCACACACATGCAGGGATGTCACCTCCAGTGTGGGGTAGCATAGGGCAGTAGCGCTTCTGGGGGCATCAGCCCTTCACTGACCTGTTCTCCGTCCATTTTCCTTTCCACTTTCTCCATTTTTGGTGAAAGAAGGTGGGCAACAACTCACACACCTTCCTGTGATGCGTGACTTCAACTGAGCTGTGAACTTAGCAGAGGATTTACTCTGGGAACACTTTTCTGTAGCAAGAAGCAAGGAAGGAAGACGTCTGGAGCAGGGAACACGAGGTAGCTGGTCAGATTGGAGCTTGAATGACCCACATGAATCCTTGGGAGCAGCCAGGCAGAATTTCTTTTAAATAAACTATGCAGAAGTGCAAGCTTCAGAAGACAATTTCTTTTTTTTTCCCCAGGAATATTGCATTTAAGAGAAAAAATAACTGTAAAATGAAGCTGGTCTGATTTGATGAAGTCAGCAAAGCTGTAGGCAGGACGACGATGCTCTCCACATCAGTCTCCGATTCAGCATCAGAGCCAGCTGGTAAATATTTGCTGCTTCTAGTGATCAGCTGAAAGGTTCCTCCATTCCCACAACAGTATTATCTTTGCAAATTACTTTTATTGTAGTGAAAAGCAAAAAACTTGAATCCTGACTGGTTTTAATTGAAAACAAAGAAAAAAAAACCCCACAAAAGGATTGTAAAATAATAGAAGTGTGGACTGTAGCTTAAATAAGCACTTTCTAATTTTCAGATAGCTCAAAAATTCTGCCAAGAGTGCATTAGCACAGAGTCGAGTCCATCCTCTGCTTGGCAAACTGATCATACCAAGGGGGTTCACAGGGCAGAGGTGAGCTCATCTTAACCCTTTCTTCTTCTCCAAGAGAAACCAAAGACTTTGCCTTGCCCCGTGATACAGCTGCGAGTTGGGGAGGGTGGGGATGGGACTGGGCATGCCAAGGCGAACCTGGGGGCACACAGTTAGACGTAAACGCTGCAAGCAGCTCACAAAATTTGGGAAATGAGGATGAGCATGGTGCAGCACCAGGAGGAAGTTCAAGGAGGCCCCGAGGCCCCTCTGTCCTCATGGGATTTTCTGCTCCACTGCACCGGGCCATGGAGAACCTGGTCTGGCTGTGAAAGTAGCCTTGCCTGGAGCAGAGGTTTGACCACAGTCCTCAGAATCACCAGGTTGGAAGAGACCCACTGGATCATCAAGTCCAACCATTCCCACCAATCTCTAATCCATGCCCCTCAGCACCTCATCCACCCACACCCCAAACCCCTCCAGGGAAGGCGAGTCAACCACCTCCCTGGGCAGCCTTTTCCAGTGCCCAATGACCCTTTCTGTGAATAATTTTTTCCCTATGTCAAGCCTGAACCTCCAGATGCTCCTTCCAACCCCCATTTTTCTGGGTACCGTGATGTTTTGATGCCTTTATCCCAGCACAGGCTCCCTATGGGCCTCCAGCAGGTCCTTGCAGGTGGACCCTGTGGCTTTTGGTCTCCAAACAGGACCAGGGCTGGGCTCCCACAGCCCCCCCCCCCACCCAGCACAACTTCCCTCACTCAGCACTCGCTAATACCCGCTTCTCGAAACACTTCAAGTTTTTCTTGAGGAGGAAGGGAGTATTAAAAGCCTTTCCAA
>WAAB01017916.1:0-14305 GCA_013389865.1 Piaya cayana
GACCTCATCTCTGAGGGCACAGGGAGCCACATCCATGGTAACAATTTCCCCTTCATCCCTTGATGAGTTTCTGGATGTATTCACCTAGTCAGTGACCGGTGACGTCAGCAGCCCTTCTGTATGGAACATGCATCTCCAAATCACATCTCAGCAACTACAGGAGTGATTTTGAAGTTCTGACCAGCGCTTTCACCTTTCCCTCTCAAATTTAGCTCCTTTTCAGCTAAGTCCTGGTGACACTGCAGTGGCCTCGAATCACAAATGCAGCAAGAGCACAGGAACCACCACAAAAGCTTCCAATATTTACTGAGAAATTTTTCATGCTACACCTACCACAGGCTTTAGTTTATTGAGAGCAGAGTGCACGGGGGAAGGGCAAACCGCACAGAGCACACGCTGCTGCCAAGCAAAATGTCATTAAGGTTTTAGCAATGCAACACAAATTGAGTTTACATTAAAACCTCTTTTGTACAAATCATATCCCAGAGTGCAGCACAGCAACAAAGCTGAGTAATGAGTTGAAGCGGAGCAATCAAGGTGGGACTAGTGAACAACAGGGAAAAAGGATCCATTCCAAGGTGATACTTAAAATGAGGATAGTGAGCTTCACTGGAACTACAGAAGTAGTGATTACACACCAGTCACCATTATGTATGTATTTAATCATAGAATCATAGAATTGTTAAGGTTAGAAAAGACCTCCAAGATCATCCAGTGCAACCACCAGCCCAACCCCACTGTTTTTGTGTCCTGAAGCACCACATCTACATGTTTTTTGCATCCTTCCAAGGATGGAGACTCCACCACTACTCTGGGCAGCCTCTGACAAGGCTTCACCACTCTGTCAGTAAAGACATTTTTCCTAATGTCCAATCTGATCCTCCCCTAGTGCAACCTGAGGCCATTTCCTCTCCTCCTATCTCTGGTTACTTGGGAAAACAGACCAGCACCCACCTCACCACAACCTCCTTTCCAGGAGCTGCAGAGGGCAATGAGGTCTCACCTCAGCCTCCTCTTCTCCAGGCTAAACAGCCCCAGGGTCCTCAGCTGCTCCCACAACCCCTGTTCTCCAGCCCCTTCCCAGCTCTGTTCCCTTCTCTGGACACGCTCCAGCCCCTCAAGGTCTTTCATGCACCAAGGGACCCAAAACTGAACCCAGGATTCAAGATGTGGTCCCACCAGCAATGAGTCCAGGGAGACGATCCCTCCCCTTCTCCTGCTGGCCACCCCATGGCTGAGCCAAGTACAATACGATGTGGGATGCAGTGCCTGCCTCCTGCAACGGCACAGAAAACACCACTTAACTACAGTTGGAAGCTGAGATTCTGCTTAATATGTGCTTACAGGTCAAGTCCAGATGGCTGAGAACCTTTTTGAAGTCCAGAACTTTAAATGTTTCTCTTGCACTACCCAGAACAGAAATCCACAACTCAAAGCTCACCACTGCCATTTCAAGCTCGTCCTGCCTGCAAGGATTCACACTCGCTCTCTATCTCCAGGTGGGGCGGAGAAACACCATTGGTGTGACACCAACATAATCGAGACTTGCATCTCCCCACCACTGCTCTGTACAGGAACACAGCACTCTGAAATGTTATTTCTAAGCAAGACAAAATAACTAGACCATCCTAAGTTTAAGCACTTCTCGTACTAGAAGCCCTAAAGTTTGCACTAATAGTCCTTGCAGTCATTGGGGAGCAAGTTCAAAGCATGGTCCACCCATAGATGCAAATGCATTTAAGGATGACCTAGAGTTCATAGGAGACTGAACACATTCATTCAGCATTCCCTGTGCTCCGACCCGTTCATAAACTCAATCGGATTAGGGACAGCAAAGCTCAGGTGCTTAAAAGGCTGCGCAAACCCTGCTGACTCAGAGATCCTTGCCAAGCACCCTTCACACACACAGATGGGGCCGTGGAATGGGGGTTTCAGGGTCTGTCAGTTGGTACCAAACTGCTGGCTCCTCCTTCTCAAGCCCATTTGTATTTAATAAAACCATGCTGCAGGGGCAAGTTTTCATTACTTGCAAAAAACCATTTCATAAACGCATAAGAGTGGGCTCACGGAGGAAAGCGATGGCAAAAAAAAACTAGATAAAGATTGCAGAGAACTGCTAAGGAGAGCAGCATAATAGGTTTATCAAGATCTAAAACAGACACACCTACAAAAACCCATACAGGCCGGCACTACCCTGCCAGTACTCAATGTCTAAAAGGAGGGCAGAGAGATTCACCGAGGATGTTATTTCCCTGGCAGCCCTCCACGTGTGTGTATAAACTTCTTGTATCCAGCACAGTGATATTTAAACTAATTAGCACCAGGAAAGGCACGAGACTGTGCTTTCCTACCAGCCTATTCACATGGACAGAAGGGCTGGAAAATGCCTACAATTACATACAGCTCACGTATCAGAATGCAGCAGTCCCTGATCCCCCCGCACCCCCTTCCCTCCCCAAGCAGCAAAGCAAGAGGAACGTGGTGCAGGACACATTTCAGATCGGGAAGAAAAAAAAAAAATAGCCCCACTAAACAAACTGCTCACTCAGCATCATTCCAGAGGATAAAAATAGAAAGCTGGAGCACTGCTACTGAATATCAAGCGCTGGTACTGAATATCAAGCAGCATTCCCTGTTCATTGCAGCACAGTGGGAGCACGAGAACCCAAATCAACTTTCCCTTCACTCTGTTCTCTTGGAGCCTGCACGGGGTTTGAATTTCTTATTCCTCATTACCACCCCGGTGGGGGATCACATTTAGGGAGCTGTGGATTCGCAGAGCCACCACCATTGCAGTGGAAACTCCCCACCAGCCTCTGCAAACTGCTCATGGCTTGGAGAGGAGAAAGGACAGGCTGGGCTGGTGGGGTTTGTGAATATTCAACACCTTTGCACAGCAGGGCGGACTGTCACTGCTACAGGGGATGGCAAAGCTGGCTCTCACGCAAAGCTTCCTTTCTAACTAATTAGGCAGTGGCTTCCTCCAGCAAGTCACAGAGATGGACACAGTGGGATGGAGAGCACCCTCGGCAAGTTTGCTGACAACACTGAGCTGTGCGGTGCAGCAGACAGGCTGGAGGAAAGGCTGGAGAGGTGGGGCTGTGAGAACCTCATGAGGGTTCAACAAGGCCAAGTATAAGGTGCTGCACCGGGGTTGGGGCAATCCCAAGCACAATTAGAGGATGGGTGGAGAATGAAATAAGTGCAGCCCTGAGGAGAAGAACTTGGGGTGCTGGGGGATGACAAGCACAACATGAGTCGGCAACATGTGCTCACAGCCCAGAAACCACCCGTGTCCTGGGCTACATCCACAGCAGTGGGACCAG
Source organism: Piaya cayana (assembly GCA_013389865.1). NCBI lineage: Eukaryota > Metazoa > Chordata > Aves > Cuculiformes > Coccyzidae > Piaya > Piaya cayana. The sequence goes on from WAAB01017916.1 coordinate 3,327, forward strand.
CAGGGTGAGTTCCAACACCCCTGCCATGGGCAGGGACGCCTCCCTCTGGATCAGGAGCTCCAAGCCCCATCCAACCTGCCCTTGAACCCCTCCAGGGATGGGGCAGCCACCACTGCTCTGGGCAACCTGTTCCAGGGCCTCCCCACCCTCAAACCAAAACATTTCTGCCTAAAATTTCATATCTATCTCCCCTCTTGCAGCTCAAAATGATTCCTCCTCACACTATCCCTGCCCTGCCCGATCCAGAGCTCCTCCCCAGCTCTCCTGGAGCCCCTTTCAGCACTGGAAGCTGCTCTAAGGTCTCCTCACAGCCTTCTCTTCTCAAGGTTGAACAACCCCAACTCTCTCAGCCTGTCCTCGTACAGGAGGTTCTCCAACCCTCACATCATCTCCATGGCCTCCTCGGGCCTTGCTCCAACAGCTCCATGTCCTTCCTGTGCTGAGGACTCAAGAGTTGGATGCAGGGCTCCTCATCTCCTCCACAGAAACTCTAAAGCTTGTGCCCAGACCTGCATTGTCAGGACATCTTGGGCATGATGGCCAGGAGAGAGCCATGAGCTGCAGGAAAGGGTGCACGTTTGTGCATGCACATGTGGATTCCTAGGATGAAGATGTGATGAAGCACTGGAATTAGAGGCTTGCCCTTCTGTCCTCCTTTGCTACCACCTCTTACTTCTACAACTGCCTTTCACCATACCTGCTCTCTGGAGAGATGGATTAAGATGCAGCCAGCTGCAAAATGATGGATGCTGTCTCCAGATGTGCCAAACATCTGGTGAAATTACTCCTTCAGCTTAGGAGTCTCTGCCCTGACTTCTGGGTCAACAGGCAGTTCAGAGATGCCATTTCTAAATCACACATACAACTACCCAAAAGAAAGAGGAAGGGAAAGGGAGAGGAATGATCTTGTCAAAACCCACACATTGCTCAGAGCAAGGAATAAGTGGTTTCTGAGGGTTCACAAGACATCTGCTCATTAACAGCTCCACATTTTACATGACACGCAGTGATACCAGTGTTCTTTTTGCACAACCACCCACATCTCTCCAAATGCCAAGATGGCATCAATGCTGCTAGGACAAGCCCAAAGCTTTCTCAGCATCCTCTAGCTCTCCCTCCACCTCACACATTCCCATTCACGATGAAAATCAGGTATAGTTTCTGCAAAAACCTTGCCTCTGGTCTGGAAGCATAAATCACTCCTCTCTGTGCTAGCTCTGCCACCTGATTGGTCATCAGTTGTCAATGAATATACCTGAGAAGACACTCAAGCCCATGAATCTTCCCTCAAATTTATAAATCTTACCAAAGAAAACATTTCTTCCTGGCAAAGAATTGACTTAGAGACCCATAGATCTTCACCCAGCTTGGGGCAGAGGCAACAGATGAATTTTCCAGCACTGCTGTTGTGAGCTAGGTTTATACATCCTATTCTTGCAGCACTTAACACGGTAGCTCAGATTTATAAACCATAGCACTGGTTCCACGCTGCCCATTCGCCGTAACTCAGACTGAGCAACAAGCTGCCTAACGACTGTGCTCAACCATTCTCTGAGGGCATCTTGTCCAGCACCCAAACCTCAGCCCCAGCGAGGTGTTAACCACAGCTGTGTCTGAACTAAACATCACACACAGGTCTCTATGCTCACAAGCAGCTCATTTCCCATTCCAGTCCCGTATCCTTCTGAGATATCCGCGTCGGAGAAGCGACATGGCCTCAAGCTCCGCCAGGGGAGATGTAGGCTAGAGATTAGGAGGAAGTTTTTCACGGCAAGGGTCATTAGGCATTGGAATAGGCTGCCCAGGGAGGGGGTTGATTCGCCTTTGCTGGAGGTGTTTAAGGCACGGGTACACGAGGTGCTGAGGGACATGGGTTAGTGATTGATGGGAACGGTGGGACTCGATGATCCGGTGGGTCTCTTCCAACCTGGTTGTTCTATGAATCTATGATTCTATGATTTGTTAAGCAATTCTTCCCAAACTTCACCTGTAGTTCTTGTTTGTTGAAGTTTCGCTTTTCCACTGCCTTTTTAAGGGTGCTCGAACACTCTGTTTCCAGGCAGAAATGGGGCTGGGTTCACTGAGATGATGCAGGACACAGGGGAGGTTTAGGCTGATGAGGTGCTGAGGGGCATGGTTTAGTGTTTTATAGGAATGGTTGGACTGGATGATCCGGTGGGTCTCTTACAACCTGATTGTTCTATGATTCTATGATTAGGAAAAAAATTTTCACAGAAAGGGTCATTGGGCACTGGCAGAGGCTGCCCAGGGAGGGGGTTGAGTCACCTTCCCTGAAGGGGCTTAAGGGACGGGTGGACGAGGTGCTGAGAGACATGGGTTAGTGATTGATGGGAATGGTTGGTCTTGATGGTGAGATGGGTCTTTTCCAGCCTGGTGATTCTATGATCTTGTTTCTCACTGACTGCTGTCAGTAGCAATATTGTATCAGAACCTTGGTTTCCCAGCAGGGCCTAAAGGCCAGCTATGAAGGGTACAAAACATACAGCTGTTTTAAAGAGATTAAGAAAGCATTTGATTAATTAAGAACGACCAAATATATCCACATACTGGTCAGACCACATCCAGAACAAGGAAATAGTTTATAACACAGCTATGACAGGCTGAGAGAGTTGGGGTTGTTCAGCGTGAAGAGAAGGTCCTAAGGAGACCTTAGAGCAGCTTCCAGTGCTGAAAGGGGCTCCAGGAAAGGTGAGGAGGGGCTCTGGATCAGGGAGTGCAGGGATAGCATGATGAGGAATCATTTTGAGCTGCAAGAGGGGAGATTGAGATGAGATCTTAGGAAGAAATACTTTGGTGTGAGGGTGGGGAGGCCCTGGCCCAGGTTGCCCAGAGCAGTGGTGGCTGCCCCATCCCTGGAGGGGTTCAAGGCCGGGTTGGATGGGGCTTGGAGCCCCTGATCCAGTGGGAGGTGTCCCTGCCCATGGCAGGGGGTGGGACTGAGGCTATGAGGTCCCTTCCAACCCAAACCAAATCATTCCTCGATTCTATGATATTCTGAGGTAGGTCTTACATATTGCACAGCAGGATACTTCACTGCTAGAACAGCAACTCCACAGTTGCCTGCCTTTATTCTGGCCCCGAGGGCAAATAGCTCTACTGGATTTGGATCATTTTGTCTTCCAGAAGCTTAGATGCTCATCATGCCTATAATGAAAACAGTCTTCCTAAGCTGAAAGAAGCAGTTTATGTCTGAGAAGCAAGGTAGGATCCAAACGGAGGGAGAAAAAAGCAAGGGCTGAACTTCTTGTCTCTGTATCTTCCTGCTTGTATCTCAGCCCACAAAAAAAAAATCAGGAATGAAAACAGAAGTGACGCAAGATGGCATTCCAGAAAGTCACAAGTGACTGAAATACCAGGGGTCCACTCCTGCACAAGTTCCCTGGAAGGCAACACACAACACAGGCGGGACAGAGAAGCTGGTCTCACTGCCAAGTTACTGCTTCTGTGATGGAAAAACAGACCTAGAGGCCAGGTCTTCCCTGGAAATGACATTGCAGGAAGGCAGTTCATTAGATATCAAAGGGAAAATTAATACAATAAAGGGCTGGTAAGGAAGGACAGGAACGGGGAGGGAAAGAGCCACAGAGACACAACCACAGGTCAGTTCCCTCTCTTGATTCCAGCATGGAAATTCCTGGCTCCCAGATCATCCTCTTTCTCTCTGCCCTAGAGGAATAACAAGAGCTAAACCTCTTCTGCCCTATTCACTAGATAACTCTCCTTCCAGGACGTGAGCTGCCAGCTCGCAAATCCATTGGGTTTGGGACAACCCAGAGTCTTACACGTCAGGTACCAGTGAAACCAGACTCACAGGTAATACAAATCCAAGACTATGGAATAACCACGGTCTCCAGACTTTCAATGCATGGATGGAAACCAACCCCTCACTCAAGCAAGGAAACATATTTGACAAATGGCACCATTTTTGCCATCTTTTCTGAGTTTTTCCCAGAGAACAACACAGACACCCAGGCCCATTAGAACCTCACGCCAGTCCACAGGCCTGGGTGTCTGTGGATGGCGCTTCTGACTGCAAAACACTTCAGGAAAGAATCAGTGGCGCAAATCTGTCACCCAGACGATGCTGGTAGCAGCACCAAACCCAAAGGACACATGGTTAACAAGGGGAAGGGAAAAAATGTCACATCATCCAAACCACAGCGCAGATCGATCGGCGATAGGAGACATCGCGGTTCTTTCCCCCCAGCAAGGAACACTCAGACAAAGCCATGGGAGGCCCAATGCCTCCATTAGACCATAAAGCCTCTGATATACATCGAAGGGAGACTCATCTAAGGATAATGCACCTACTCTTTTATTGCTACGAAATAACTAATAACAAAAAAAACCCCCATCAATGGCTGAAGGAACCACAGATACGGGAAAGCCATTAGTAAAGCATATTGTTAGCTTCCAAGGCTAAACATGCAGCACATAAACACTCCCCCCGAGACAAGCAGAGCCGGATTTCGAACGCCACCTTACCCGACTGATCTGCAGCTTCTCAGCTCCAGGCTTGAAGAGGTTCCATCGACGGCCACCGTTCCTGCAGTTCCCGCGCACCTTAAGAGTCTTTGAAGCCTGTTCGTTCTCAGCTGCCAGGATAAAATCCACAGGAAAAAAAAAAAAAAAGGAATGACAAAAGAGAAATGCTGTGCTTTAGCTCAGGCTGGGGGTGGAGGCTGTTCTTTTAAATGAAAGAAACAAAATTGTTTGCAAGAGACTCATTCAACCTATGCTTTAGAAAAAGAGAGCACAGGGTATATTTAGGTGCTTTATTCAGTGCTCTTGGGATACAAGAAAAATAGCACAGCTTGGGTACTACAAAACTGCAGGCACAAACTGAGAGCCGAGAGCCAAATTCGGAGGTGGTGGAAGCAGGTGGGGTCAGAGAAGCTGGGTGTAAAGCCGGAATGCTCTCCCAGGAGCACCAGAGCCTCATCTGCCTGCACCAGCATCCAAAGCGCAACAGCTCCTTGGGCCATAACTGCCAGCAGCACCTCTGCAGCTTGGACCTGCTGAAACCTCACTTTCCAGTCACTGCAAGTCCATAGGATGCAATGCCTTGAAAGAAAATCGCCTCCTCACATATATACAGGAATCAAACATGGAAAAGTCCATACAGGCTGGTTTTCAAAGGAACTGGGCTCCTTCTCACCCTGAGCATTCCAGGCCAGTCCCTCCCACCCAGATGTGGTTCTGATCCTGCTGGGAAGAGCTACACCACGTACACCACAGCTCTGCCTCACCTTACAGATGGTACATGCCCAGGCACCAAACAGCTCAGGAACAAGAGGCAAATGGAGGAGGAAGGTGGGCAACTCACCTTTCAAAATTCAGCTCTGCTTTTCTAATCACCCCAAACCATCAGCTACCCACCCTATCCCTCTCTTTCCGGGGTGAGTCGCTTTGTGCCAAACTGGGGGATTGCAATCCCACATTTGGCAGGGTTAGTTTTTAATCCCTTCCTCCACTGGGCTCTCCGCATCCCTCCAGCCTGTGGAGCCTGCAGGCCAGGCAGCACATATGTGTGTATGCAAACACACAGCCGCAGGCAAGCCCATCCCCTGCAAGCTTCTCATCCCTTTCCTGGAGAAAGGCACCTACAGAAAACAGCCAGAGTCCAGAATTCTTCCCTGAAAGATGCACAACACTGGACACCTTTAGCCCAGGCAGAGGTTTCAGGCTGTGAAGTTCCCGAGTGGTTTGAAACCCGATAACAAAGGGTAAATGGTCCCAGGATTCAGGAGAGGGGAGCTCCGCATCCCTGCATCTGGCCTTCAAGTCACTTCTACCTCACAAAACACGTAGACACCACATGTTCCCTGTCCCAAAATCAAATAGGAAGGGATGCTGCTCTGCCCAGGACACTGGCAGTAGAACTGGGACTCTGCTACAGCCCTGGCATGGCTGGGTGGGCAGCAACCCTGCTTTTCTTCCAGCGTTGCTGGGAGAGAGATTGCACTGAGACCTATTTCCTAAACGCAACGCTGACGCAGGCAGCCTGCTGTTATTTTTAGCAACCCGCGTTTCACTTTCTAGACTTGCAGAAAATCGAGCTGCAGTGCGAGTGCCGCTTATAGCAAAGAGGCTGCTAACAGGCTCCAGAGGCAGCGTGCCAAGATAGTAGCACTCGGGAGCAACGTGCAAACACAGCAATGCTCACACCCAGAGATGCCTGTGTTACTCCCCATGTGCTAGAAACGTGTGCGCCCCGACAGCAGAACCATCAATTAAAGAGACAGCCGCTTTGCCTCTTCCTGCGTGGCGGTTCTTAACCCTGATGTGCTGCCACCATCCATTAAGTGCCCGGCTCCCCTGGGTGCTCCCCGGCGATGCCAGCACGGTCTGGCAGCGCTCCCGTACTTGCCCATTACTAAATCACAGGCTTCTTGGTGTTAGCAGCATCCCTTCAGGAAATAATTTCCTTGCTCTAATTATCAATCTTTTTAATTTGAGGTTCAAAAAATGACGTCCTCTATGCAACACCTGCCAAAACAAGACCCTTCCAGCCAATACGTTCTGCAGAGCTTTCTCTAGTGTTGTTCAGAGCAGGATAAAAGCAAAGGATAGGTCAGCATAGTCTTTGGCTCATGAGAATCTCTTCTTAATGAGGAAGAAAAGCCAAATACAGGAGAGAAAAAAAAAAAAACTTGCTTCTTGCTGTGTTTCCAAACAAGGCTTGAGTCGGGATCTCAGTACCCGTCACCATGTGCCACTTCCAAGAGGCATGAACTTTGCAACGGGGGCTGATAAGAGAGCAGAAAGCCAAGAGGAAACTACCAAATGTCAACTCACACCAAAGCTGCTGAACAGCTTTTGCACTTTATGCTCCTATCTGTTCATCTTCAAGTCACAAAGACTATGTTCAGAGACGTTAAAGACAGAAAATAGCCTCGTTTCATAAATACACTGCATATAAAAAGATCTTTTTGTAGAGAGGTTGTGGAGGTGGTTGTGGAGAGGAGGGAGCTGGGCTCTTCTCCCAAGTGACAGGGGACAGGACGAGAGGGAATGGCCTCAAGTTCCACCAGGGGAGGTTCAGGTTGGATATTAAGAAAAAAATTTTTACAGAAAGGGTCATTGGGCACTGTCAGAGGCTGCCCAGGGAGGGGGTTGTGTCACCTTCCCTGGAGGGGTTTAAGCACGGGTGGATGAGGTGCTGAGGGACATGGTTTAGTGTTCAATAGGAATGGTTGAACTCAATGATCCGGTGGGTCTCTTCCAACCTGGTGATTCTATGATTCTATGATTCTTTTTAGCTAGCAAGAAACTCCATAGCATGCAGCTATCGGAGCTCCCTCACCTGGCTCTGAGGCTGTAACAAACACAGATGCAAGCCACATTTTGAACTTTTCCATTCATAATGCCCTAGGTTTGCACTGCAGGAAGGGCAAGACCAAGAAACAAACCCAGGAGAAGACCACAAAGGTACCCACCACGTCTCCTGAGCAAGTGCTGCATGCGCCCTCCCAGCTGATCCAGCCCCATCGGGGTGCTCTGCGAGAGGGGTTCCGAACGGCATCTCTCCACGAGGACTTTGAAGGGTGGTGCTTGTGGGGATGGTTGAGAGGGATGTGATATTGCCTGGCAAGAAAAAACAATTTTACAAATACGTGTCAAACCTCAGACACAGCAATCAGAGTGTATATATAATATCTATTAGTTTCAAGATGATGGAACACACCTCAGATGTTCTCACTGCACTCTACACCCGCTTATTCTTTTTTGACTGAGAGACTCAGACTTGCTGGCCCTAGAGCTGGAGTGCCTGAAGTCACACTGCATGGGGCTCATACCCCAAACACAACTCACAGGGGCTTTAAGTCCCCAAAATTTCCAGTGGCACTGAACCACCAAGGCACTTCTGAGAGTAATTTGTAATCATAGAATCACAGAATGACCTGAGTTGGAAGGGACCTGCAAGGACCATTGAGTCCAGCTCCTTTCCCTGCACAGGACACCCCGATATTGACACTGTGGGGCTGAGGGACTTGGCCAGATGCTGCTGGAATATTGCCAGGCTCAGTGCTGTGACTGCTTCCCTGGGAGCTGTTCCAGGGCTCCACAACCCTCTGGGGGAAGAACCTTTTGCTAATGCCCAACCCAACCCTCCCCTGACACATCTTCCTGCCATTCCCTTGGGTCCTGTCATTGGTGGCCAAAGAGAAGAGCTCAGTGCCTGCTCCTCCTCCTTCCCTTGTGAGGAAGCTGCAGAGTGTGTTGAGGTCTCCCCTCAGTCTTCTCCAAACTGAACAGACCAAGTGCCTTGAGCTCCTCCTTACACTCTTCCCCTCTAAACTCTTCCCCCACTCCACACCCTCCTCTGGACACTCTCAAGTCTCTTTGGATCCTTTTAATCCTGTGATGCCCAAAACTACCCCCAGTGCTCGAGGTGGAGCTGCCCCAGTGCAGAGCAGAGAGGGCAATCCCCTCCCTCACGTGGCTGGTGATGCTGGATGCGCCCCAGGACACACCAGCCAGGGCACTGCTGGCTCATGCCCAACCTGCTGTCAACCAGAGCCCCCAGATCTCTTTCTGCAGGGCTGCTCTCCAGCCTCTCGACTCTTTGTGTGTGTGGACACCCAGGGCTGCAGCCTCCCAGGTGCAAAACCTGGCACCTGCCCTAGTTGAACTCCACTTGGCTGGTGATTGCCCGGCTCTCCAGGTCCCTCTGCAGGAACTCTTTGCCCTCAAAAGAGTCAGAAGCTCCTCTCAGCTGTGTGTCATCCACAAATTCAATAAACCTTCAGATCCTGCATCCAGGTCATTTATGAAGACATTAAAGGGCGCTGGCACTGTGCTGGATCCCTGTGGAACCCTGCTGGGCACTGGTCACCAGCACAGTGTAACCCCAGTTACTGTAACCCTTTGAGACTGACTAATCAGCCAATTGCTCACCTATTGCATTATGTGTTCATCCTGCTGGACGATGGACAGTTTGCTCTAAACCTGAGCTCCTAACCACACTGGGCTCCAGGTGGGTCCCCATAAGAGTGGAGCAGGGGGGCACAATCCCCTCCCTCACCTTGCTGGTTCCACTGCTTGGGATGCAGCCCAGGACATAGTCAAGCCTCTCATCCACCAGCACCCCAAATCCTTCTCTGCAGAACTGCTCTCACAGGCCACAGAGGCCAGAGGTCCAAGCCCACACCACCCCTCTGGAGGCTGCAGGTGCCCTGTTGTAACCTGGAACTGGGAACTAAATAAAGGCAAGACCCAACAAGTATTTTAAGAAACTGTGTGGAGCTCTGAACGTTCCGTGTGCTCAAGGGCTGGTTATTTATACACGTAAAGACTACCAGCTTTGCAAACTCAACTTGCCTTTTCCTGACAATGCTAAAAATACATTTCCCAAAAAACCCTACTCCCCTACAGATAGCACTAAATATAAGACTTAATTCATGATTTTGCTAGCACCTCACGCTTATTAAAAATACGGAAATCTGAACAGCTTGGAGATAGGCTTTAGCGGTTTTGCCTTCTCTGAAAATAAGATGATTGTCAGATATAACTATATTAAAAGGCTGAAATATATAAGACCTCATTCTGCATCTACTGCATCCAGCTCTTGAGTCCTCAGCACAGGAAGGACATGGAGCTGTTGATCCAGAGGAGGCCACGGAGATGATCCATGAGGCTGGAGCACCTCCCATACAAGGACAGGCTGAGAGAGTTGGGGTTGTTCAGCCTGGAGAAGAGAAGGCTGTAGGGAGACCTTAGAGCAGCTTCCAGTGCTGAAAGGGGCTGCAGAAAAGCTGGGGAGAGGTTCTGGATTGGGGAGGGCAGAGATAGCACGGGGGGGATGGTTTTGAGCTGTAAAAGGGGAGACTGAGATGAGATCTTAGGGAGAAATGTTTTGTTGCGAGGGTGGGGAGGCCCTGGCCCAGGTTGTCCAGAGCAGGGGTGGCTGCCCCATCCCTGGAGGGGTTCAAGGCCAGGTTGGATGGGGATCCCCCTGATCCAGCAGGAGGTGTCCCTGCCAATGGAAGGGGGGTGGTACTGGATGGGCTTTGAGGTCCCTTCCAACCCAAACCATTCTGTGATTCTGAAATTCTGTGAACTCAATCGTACCTTGCTCAGACAGGAGTACTATGCTCTTCTGGTAATGCAGACATTTGGAAATTGAAATACTATTTCTTAATTTGGAAGGACTCTGAACTGTTTTGTAAGCACAATGACCATCAGCAAGCTGAGACACAACCCAGTTTACTGCCAATGCCAGGAGATGAAGAGAGCTCTGTACATCAGCTCTCGGAAACACCCGATTCCTGGTTGGTGTCATTTAACAGAGTGGGGATGGAAAAGACAAAGCCCCATTTCTGCAGCTACTACCAAACTGTTCTGTAGCAGGAGACCACAAAACACTCACTAATTAAAGATCACCAAGAGAACTTGTTGCACATCACCAAACACGGGAAAAGAAAGATGCTGTCTCTTCCTCTCATGAAAGGGCACTTGCAGCTCCTGCACTGAAGCAGAACTCCAGACTCTGGGAGGATCTGAGATGCCCCAGCTATCCAACAGCAAAGCCGCAAATACACCCTCTGGCATGTGCACACTTAGGCAAATCAGCAATCCTGCGCTTCCAGTTTGACCAACCACCCAGGGAGAGGCTCCGGTTTTCCCACACAGAACAACACAGCACACGGCCTCAGCACCGGAATCACAAAGCTTAATAACACCATGAAAGCACCAATACGGCACCATCAGGTGCAGCCACTCATGGCATTATCACACTCCACAATAGGGAATTACAGAATAGGTTTTGTTGGAAGGGACCTTAAAGCCCATCCAGTGGGACACCTGCCATGGGCAGGGACACCTCCCACTGGATCAGGGGCTCCAAGCTTCATCCAACCTGGCCTTGAACCCCTCCAGGGATGGGGCAGCCACAGCTTCCCTGGGCAACCTGGGCCAGGGCCTCCCCACCCTCATGGTGAAGAAATTCCTCCTTA
>WAAB01017916.1:23820-36003 GCA_013389865.1 Piaya cayana
GAGTACAGAGGGAGAAGAACCTCCCTGGACCTGCTGGTCACACCATTTCTGATCCAAGCCAAGATGCCATTGGCCTTCTTGGCCACCTGGGCCACTGCTGGCTCATGGTCAGTCACTGTCAACCAACACCCCCAGGTCCCTCTCCTCCAGGCAGCTTTCTAGACAGACTTCTCCCAGTCTATAGCTGCACAGGGCTGTTGTGCCCCAAGTGCAGGAGAAATCTGGTTTAAATGACTGAAGGTTTAGTAACTGCAAATAAACTTTCTGCATTAATGAAATTACCACACAACCATGGAAACATTAAGGTTGGAAAAGACCTCTCAGCACACCCAGTTCAACCATTAACACACCACCACTGTGCCTATTAAACCCTGTCCCCGAGTGCCACATCTACATGCTTTTGGACCCCTCCAGGGATGGAGACTCCACCACTGCCCTGGGCAGCCTCTGCCAGGGCTTCACTATTCTTTCAGTGAAGAAAATTTTCTCTTATCCAACCTAAACCAGCCATGGTACAACTAGAGGCCATTTCCTCTCATCTTTTCCCTTGTTACTTGAGAGAAGAGACCAGCAATCACCTCGCTCCGATCTCCTTTCTGGGAGCCATAAATTATACACAGAATACTTCATTTTGCAAATCGCTAGGGCTTTATATACATCAGAGTACAGAACAGGGAGGCAAAGGAGAAATTAGAGTAAAGCATCCCTGCAAATGCTGCTGTCAACTCCACCATCCCCATCTGCCAGGAACCGGCAATGCGCTCCCAATGAGTTCTGTCTCTGCAGACAGGCATTCCAACAAAAGTCAGGATGAGCCTTTTCCTGGAACTAATGCAATTTTTAAAATACTACAGTATCAGAAAACTCATGGAATATCCAAGCCAGGGATTTTTTTTTTCTACTGTTGCTATGGCACCAGTGTGGGAATCCCTTGCTGGAACTCAACTGCTAGATGAAAGCTGCTTGGCTACCACTCAAGACTACACAGAATGCATGTGTTTGGCTCAAATGAGCTCCACTCTCAGTAAAAAGGATTAAAACTACAAGTATTCCATAGGCAACAACAACAGAATTCAGTCCAAATCCTTTTGGGAAATACTCCTGCTTGTAAAGACCCTTCCACTGCTGTTCCTCTGCCATGTGTCACGGTGACAGATTCCCAGAGTGGTCCTGGGTTTACTCTCCACCTTTCCAACATGCCAGGTGCTAATCTGGGTTCAGTTTCCAAAATTCCCAATCCTACTTTCAGAAGGAAAGTGAGAGCAAGAGCAGGAACAAGATGGGACATCCAAGCCATCCTCAGTTTCAACCCCCTGCTGCCATGGGCAGGGACACCTCCCACTGCATCAGGGGCTCCAAACCCCATCCAACCTGGCCTTGAACCCCTCCAGGGATGAGGCAGCCACCACTGCTCTGGGAAACCTGGGCCAGGGCCTTCCCGCCCTCACACCAAAACATTTCTTCCCCAGATCCCATCTCAATCTCCCTTATTGCAAATTAAAACTGTTCCCCTTGTCCTCTCCCTGCCCTCCCTGATCCAGAGCCTCACCCCAGCTTTCCTAGGGCCCCTTCCAGTACCCCCCCAAACACAACACACCCCCCTAAAGCTACACAGCCTGGCTGTACAGCAATTTTCTTCCACACATGCCACCTTGCTCTGCTTTGGCCATCTATTCATTCAGCCCACTGCCTTTTGTGGCATCACTGCCATCACAACAGAGACTGAAAACAGAACCTCCTTCCCCAGGCAAAAGCCTGTTTTGGGGCCTCAGCACCGCTTGCCACCATCTAAACCCTGTAGCACAAATCCACACCAGAGCTGTGTGGCCCTGGGTCCATACAGAGACCACAGAAAACTTTGGTTCCTCAAGAACCAAGGGTTTTAGCGGGACTGTTCCTCCATCTGGTGCTCAGGGAGGAGACCAGAGTCTCATCTCCAGCTGGGTCTGTGAGTTATTCACAGCCATCCCCGTTGTAATTTAGAAAGGAACACATTTGAAAGGAGTGGAAGAAGTGAAAAGAAAAAAAAAAAAAAAAAAAAACAACACCCCAGCATTCGAGTAGTTCCAAGTTCTGCAGCCAACTGGCAGCAAAACCCAAAAATCCCAAAACATCCCTATTTCTTTTCTTTTCTCTTTCCAGCTTTATGTTTTATTGGTTTTGTCTGGGTGGATCCTGCATAAAGAAAGGAGATTCAAACGGAAGAGGCTTGCGAGTGTGGTCTGTGGAGGGATGCAGGCACAGAGCAGAGAGGCTTCTCCTCATGTGTCGAGCAGAAGAGAGCCTGTAGCAGGAGATCTCTTGAGATCTTGGAAAATTCATCTCAGCCTGGATCAGACCTTTCCTAATTGATGCTTTTGCAGCTCACTGGTCTCCCTGGAGAAGAGTAGGCTGAGGGGAGACCTCATTGCTCTCTGCAACTACCTGAAAGGAGAGGAGGGAGTTCGGCTCTTCTCCCAAGGGACAGGGGACAGGACAAGAGGGAATGGCCTCAAGCTCCACCAGGGGAGGTTCAGGCTCGACATAAGGAAAAAATTTTTCACAGAAAGGGTCATTGGGCACTGGCAGAGGCTGCCCAGGGAGGTGGTTGAGTCACCTTCCCTGGAGGTGTTTAAGGNTCTCCTGATGCCTTTGGTCAGCCTTATTTCCTATGGTTATGGATGATTCCAGTCGATTTACCAAGGACCAGTGCAGAAAAACAAGACTGCCCAAGAAAAGAATCAGTCCCTGAATGGTTGCTTGTGACAGTTGTGATTGCCTGAGCCAGATTTGGTGAGAACTGGTAACTTCAGCAGGCGTCACCTGTGCCTGTGGTACTATTTCTGCTCTTGTATCTGCTAAATCACAATTGAAAGGAGCAAAATTGCTACTACTCTCACTGTGAATATTCAAGAAGAGCCTTGTTGCCAAGGAAATATTATGCAGTCATGAACGAGATACAAAGTACTGAAGCCTTTCTTAAAGGTTTCAATAATGCAAAACAAAGGAAAGAATTTGGAGAAGGAATCACGGCCAGAGAACTGTGTGTAACACACTCAGTGCCATCTTCCTGGGATTTTACCATAGAATGGTGTGATAGTTTGGTTTGGAAGGGACCTTAAAGATCATCCAATTCCTTGATGACTGTTCTGCTGTGAGGGTGGGGAGGCCCTGGACCAAGTTTCCCAGAGCAGTGGTGGCTGCCCCATCCCTGGAGGGGTTCAAGGCCAGGTTGGATGGGGCTTGGAGCCCCTGATCCAGTGGGAGGTGTCCCTGCCCTTGGCAGGGGTGGAACTGGATGGGCTTTGAGGTTCCATCCAACACAAATAATTCCATGACTTGAGCTGGTTGGGAAGATGATTTAGTAGTAGACAAGTACAGTTGGAGTTGATGATCTCTAAGGTCCTTTCCAACCTAGTGATTCTACAATTCTCTCTTTCTCACTCTGCCCCTCAGTGAATAGACCAGGGGGTGCACAACAGGCTGGGAGGGGTCACAACCAGGCAGATGACCTTAAATAACCGAAGCAATATTCCATGCCATATAATGCCATGCTTAGCAATAAAAAAGGGAAAGGGAGTTTTCAGAGGCCAGTCATCTCTTACTCTGCAACTGGCCAGACACAAATCTCCATGGGAGGTGGCAAGGGATTATATATCCTTGTACAAGGACCATCAAGTCCAACTCCTGTCCTTGCACAGGACACCCCAACATTAACACTGTGGGGTTGAGGGTCTTGGCCAAAGGGTTCTGCAATACCATCAGGCTCAGCACTGTGACTGCTTCCCTGGGAGCTGTTCCAGGGCTCCACCACCCTCTGGGGGAAGAACCTTGTCATCGTGTCCAACCTGACCCTCCCCTGGCCCATCTTCCTGCCTTTCCCTCATGTCCTGTCATTGGGCACCAAAGAGAAGAGCTCAGCACCTGCTCCTCCTCCTCCCCTGGTGAGGAGCGTGATGAGGTCCTCCCCTCAGTCTCCTCTCCTTCAGGCTGAACAGACCCAGTGCTTTCAGCCAATCCTCACACTCTTCCCCTCTAAACCTCTTCCCCAATTCTGTGCCCTCCTCTGAACACTCTCCAGTAGTTTTGGATTTTTTTTTTATTCTGTGGTGCTCAAGGTGAGGCCACCCCAGTGGAGAGCAACACGGGACAATCCCTCCCTCCCCCTGCTGTCAATGGTGATCAATCCCTGGGTGGCAGAGTGTACATCCCAGTAGATGTGCTCAAGGAGGTATGACCCACATTCCCACGTAGGCATTATGGGGCTTCTGGAGAGTGCATATTGCAGGTTAAAGCCAGCTTGTAAATCCTCCTTGTCAAATCAAAGGATCATAGAATTACTGGGTTGGAAGAGACCCACCAGATCACTGAGTCCAACCATTCCCACCCAGCCCTAAACCTTGTCCCTCAGCACCTTGTCCACTTAAACCCCTCCAGGGAAGGTGAATCAACCTCCTCCCTGGGCAGCCTCTGACAGTGCCCAATGACCCTTTCTGGGAATTTTTTTTTCCTAATGTCCAGCCTAAACCTCCCCTGGTGGAGCTTGAGGCCATTCCCTCTCGTCCTGTCCCCTGTCCAGGCACTGTGCTGGACGTTCAAAGGACAGGATCTGGTCTTGCTATGGAGCAACGACTCCAGACTCCCCTCCAAGGTTCTCGGTCCCCTTCCCTCCCCTATCAGCAGCACTAAACTTGCTTTGAAACCCACTGGCCACCACCAGCATCACATGGTTCTGCTGGTTTGCACTAAAGGTCCAAGGACAACACAGCAAAGGCACCAGCAACCTTGCAAGACGGCAGCAAGAGATGGAATGCACTGAGGGCCCGGGGGACATGATCTTCCACTCGCTCTTCCTCTGCAGGATACAAAACAACAAACAAGAAGGAGCCTTTAGCCATTGTTTCTCAGGGAAGGGGGGTGATGGGGAGAGGGCACACGGCGCAGCCTGCCAGAAGGCACGGCTGAGCTAAGGAAGTCCTGCCTGGGCTTCGGTGTATCCGCTCCTCTCCAGGAGGGGCGGGGGGAGGCAGGAAGGAGAGAAAATAGAGAACAAATGATCACATAACCCTTGAGAGAAACCCGTCTGCTCTCGGAGAGCGCATTTAGCCCAAGCATGCAGCGCCTCTTGCTATACAAAAGAAAAAGAGGAAAGAAAACCCCACCAGTTCTTCCGTTACCATGTTCTACCACCGAAAAAAAATGGGAGGAAACAGATGTTAAGCGCTCCAGCGTCAGGAAATTATCTCTTTCATGCGGGTGCAGTTACTTCAGTGTATTTAGGTCAAATAAATAGGGAGAGAATTGTGACTTCACCCCCTTTCTGTTTATGTCTCTACAGACATTGGTGTCACTCCAAAGGATCAGCCGCAGAGCCACACTCCCAGATGCTTGAGCTCCTACGTGCCCGGCACGTCCCCACCAGCAGATCCCCAGCTCACAGCCACCTGCACCACAAACTGCTCCAGCCCCTACAAAAACTGGGCATCTCTTGTCGATGGGACATGGTTATGGGCCAAGAAGGGTGCTGAGCTTCAGCCAGCACGGCTGTACTGCAGCTTGCTTGTTAATTTTGCTTCAAAAGAGGAGGAAGGAACATGGAGAAGAGACTTCGGTGAAACATCTGCAAAAAGGATCTCCAGGCCATTAGCAAGCGCAGTTACAGCTTTCCGGCACTGGGCTCCCCAAGGAGCGCTGAGCGAGACCCATAGAAAGCGACCACAGAACGTAACCAGGATTTTACATGCTCTGCAAAATAGGTTACACAGGAAGTTAAAACCCAAAATTAGGAGCACGAGAGCAGCTTGAATCCCCTTCAAGTTGGGACTGGACAGCCCTTACTGAAGCTCCGAGATGTGAGCGGCACCAACAGCCTCGCTCCATCCCTGAGGGCAACCTACCGGAGATGTGAACACCAGGCAAAGCCACCGCTGTCCCTGTGACGGCACACAGCTGCCCTGCAGTTTTCACTGGTTTAAGCCAAAGCTTTTACAGTACTGGAACTGCATTTGTGTTTCTGTTAATTCAATAGACCCCGAGCAGACAGATGGATGCGTAACAGACAGCTCCATCCCTGTATTCATAAGGGCAGACCTCAGAACCTCAGCTTGAGTAAATCAGTTCACTCATGCATAATTTAAACATTACTTCCTTCCCCTTTTGGGGAGCTTTAGAGTTTGTGCAATGGCTAAACACAATGAAATTAGAGCAGGAGACTTGCTTTGCCTGTGGCTGAGGGAGAGGCAGAGCTGCTCAGCTGCTCTGTCGGATAAACTGGACTCACGCTGATGTTGCCAGGGAAGGGACCTGCTCGCTGCCAACACACACAGCTTCACAATCAGGGCTTGGTGGGCCTGATGAAATGGTTTAACGGTGCAGAGAGAGAACAGGTACCTTATCAGGGCACCACCACTTGGCTCTACATCATCTGCTCCGTTCTGGTGAGACCAAACCTGGAGTCCAGCTCTGGAGTCCTCAGCACAGGAAGGACACAAAGCTCCTGAAGTGAGTCCAGAGGAGGCCACAGAGATGATCTGTGGGCTGAAGCATGTCCCATATAAGGACAGGCTGGGAGAGCTGGGGTTGGAGGAGGCTGTGGGAAGAACTTAGAGCAGCTTCCAGTCCTGGAAAGGGCTCCAGGAAAGCTGGGGAGGGGCTCTGGATCAGGGAGGGCAGGGATGGGACAGGGGAGAAGGGTTTTCATCTGCAAGAGGGGAGGCTGAGATGAGTTCTTAGGAAAAAATGTTTCCCTGTGAGACCCTGGCCCAGGTTGCCCAGAGCAGTGGTGGCTGCCCCATCCCTGGAGGGGTTCAAGGCCAGGTTGGATGGGGCTTGGGGCCCCTGATCCAGTGGGAGGTGTCCCTGCCCATGGCAGCAGGGGGGAGCTCGATGGGCTTTAAAATCCCTTCCAAGCCAACCCATTCCGTGATGCTATGATTCTGTAGTCACTCTCAGTCCAAAAACCTTCTTGTCAAGCCAGCAACACCTTACCAACTGCAGTGCCTGCACAGAAATGGGGCAAGCACCATCACCCAACTCCTCATGCAAAGCTGAGCAGAAGAAACTTAAGAAGAAAACTGAGATCTAAAAGCCCATGTTTACTGGAAACAAACAATGGAGCTGTAACATGAAGATTAGTGGCTACTAAAGCTGTATTTCAGAGCAAGGCTCCATACAGAGCCCTGAAGGCTTTGGTGTTGTACCTAGTGCTAAATGTTTCTCCAAACTTACACAGCCAACTCATGACTTGCAGATGAGACTTCACCCTTGGCCATTTAACCAGCACTGGGTTTATGGTGGCATCATCCGTGCACAACCCTTCACGTTTTCATAAACCCTATTTTTGCAATTCTACATTCTTTCACTATACATAAAATGAAACCAAGGTGATACTCCCTAGATCCAAAAGGATATATTCTATATTCCTCTCCTGTGAGGCCTCATCTGAAGCGTTGGGTCCAGTTCTGGAATCCTCAACATAAGAAGGAGATGGAGCTGTTGGAATGGGTCCAGAGGAGGCTACAAGGATAATCCGAGGGTTGGAGCACCTCCCATACGAGGACAGGCTGAGAGAGTTAGGGTTGCTCAGCCTGGAGAAGGGAAGGCTCTCAGGAAACCTTACAGTGACCTCCCAGTACCTGAAGGGGCAAGAAAGCTGGGGAGGGAGTGTTTACGAAGGCTTGTGGTGATAGGATGAGGTGCAATGGGGATAAACTAGAGAGGGACAGATTTAGACTGGAAATAAGGAGTATTTTTTTCACTATGAGGGTGGGGAGGCCCTGGAACAGGTTGCTAGGGAAGTTGTGGATGTCCCAGTCCCTTCCAACTCGAACTATTCTATATTGGCACCCAGGATGCACAGGGACCAACCCCAGAATGAGGCACCTGAAAAAGCAGTCACCTTCCGGCACAAGGTTATGTTTTGATACACAAGAGCTGTTTCCCAGTCTTCTCAGGTATTTGGCACCGTCACCATTACGATACAGAAATATCTGCCGTTACATGTAGATTATTTAAGCAGCTCAGTAGTCAGTGGAAAGTAGTTAATTATATATAAGAACATTTAATTACTACCCAGTAGAGGCTGTAGGTACTCTAATATCACAGCAATGAGCTGAAACGCAACAGCACAGGCAGATTCAAGGGCCTCCACCCATACACACCCCATTAACGTCAGGCGAACAACATCAAGCTGCTGGATCCCATCCTTCATCAGGGAATGGCTTCAAGTTGCGCCAGGGCAGGTTCAGATTGGACATCAGGAAAAATTTCTTTGCCAGAAGGGTTCTCAGGCACTGGAACGGCTGCCCAGGAGGTGGTGGAGTCACGGTCCCTTGAGGGGTTTTAAAGATGGGCAGATAAAGAAGTGCTATGGGGTACAGGTAGGGTTGGACTTCATGATCTCAAAGGTCCTTTCCAACCTAGAGACTCTATAATCCTGTGCTGGGAGGTAAGAACTTCATGATGCTTGTGATATGATGTTGAATTTCCAATCAGCAAACTTTAATAGAAATGCCTCTGGAACTTTACAGCTATGACATTTCTCCACAATGAACCCCTTAAAAACCCTTTCCTTCTCCAAAAATCCTAAAGGAACAAAGCGCGGCTGCCCGTAGTCTGAACAGAAAGCAGTAGCCAGCATTTAATTGTTTATATCTTGAGACAAAGATAATGCCTAAATAATTGTCTATTGTGTCCCAGAGACAGTACAGGAAAGCTCTTCCCCTAGCAGGGAGCCTACAGGTCACACATGCTTCTGCCATAACGTTTTCTATAAATAATCTGCGGTAGCGCAAAGGTTTGTGCTCGTTACAAAGCAGAGCAGGGCAGGCACCGTGCTTCTATCGGTTTCAGCCATTACTTCTCCCCAGAGAGTGGATATCCTACCCTATTGTTCCTGCTCTAATGTTTGAAAGAATTATTTTTTCCTTGCTTCTTTTGTTTGGGGAGTTTATTTATATTTCCTCTCTGACATGGAATTACTACTAGGAAAAAAAAAAAATCAGTGCCATCTCACAAGGCACCTCCACGATGCCAACACTGAAATGAGGCATGAAGGGTCATGTTTGTAAATCCATTGCCATAGTTACAGACCTCGCAACCTGTGTTTCAGCGCTAATGTGTGTTCAGCGTGTTCAGCTCAGGATGAGAAACAAAGAGCTGAGTGCCAGCGGCAGCCCCAAATTTCCAGGTAAAGATTGGGAGCGCAGGCAGCAACTGGTTCTACTCAAGCACTGCCAAGAATTATTCCTCGGCAACTCCCTTACCTTGCCCTGGTGATGTCAAAGGGTATCTCACACCTACTGAGCTCCTCCCTCTAAGCCCCACGGCTACCTTCAGGCAGGCACCAAGAGACCTGTTCTTGCTAGGCAACAATACATGTGGGATTTCACTGAATCCTGGAATGGTTTGGGTCAGAAGGGACCCCAAAGCCCATCCAGTCCCACCCTCTGCCATAAGCAGGGACACCTCCCACTGCATCAGGGGCTCCAAGTCCCATCCAACCTGGCCTTGAACCCCTCCAGGGATGGGGCAGCCACCACTGCTCCGAGCAAGCTGTTCCTACCCCCCGGGCAATCAGTTCCCTGGACTTCTTTCCCTCTGTCCTTTTCCTGACAGCAGTTTGAACAGGAACCATCACTTCTTTCAGGTTTCTCCATCAAACACAGAGTGGAGTCAAAGGAGGGAAAGGGGAAGACAGTGATGCCGGCTCAAGGGCTGCTCCCAACTCTCATAAACAGACTGTCAGGAAAAAAACCTGCCACACAACCTTGCTTTATAGCACAGCAAACCACAACAACAGGATAAAAAGGATCTAAAGCTACTGGAGTGCCCAGAGGAGGGGATGGAGTTGGTGAAGGGTTTTTAGAGGGGAAGCCGTGTGTGGAGCAGCTGAAGGCACTTGGGATGTTCAGCCTGGAGAAGAGGAGACTGAGGGGAGACCTCATCATGCTCTGCAGCTTCCTCACCAGGGAAGGAGGAGCAGGCACTGTGCTCTTCTCTCTGGCCACCAATGACAGGACCCAAGGGAATGGCAGGAAGATGTGCTGGGGAGGGTTAGGCTGGATGTCTGGAAAAGGTTCTTCCCCCAGAGGGTGGTGGAGCCCTGGAACAGCTCCCAGAGAAGCAGTCACCAAGCCTGACAATATTGTAGCAGCATTTGGCCAGTGCCCTCAGCCCCACAGTGTGAATGTTGGGGTGTCCTGTGCAGGGACAGGAGCTGGACTCAATGGTCCTTGTGGGCCCCTTACAACCCCACGATTGAACACCTTCAAACGCAAACACAACAGCGTAGGACTGAAAAGTTGGTTGCTGGTTTGCTTTTAATTCGCAAAGCACCACGTCATAGGAAAACTAATTCACCAAGCACAGCCTGAAAGGTTAGATACAGTCTCAGCCATGACCTGAAATCAGTGGCAATTCTTAGATTGGAGCCCAGCATATTAAGTGTCCAAGTGTCCTTGACTTTGAAGTTAGATCTTTAAGGTTCCTTCCAACCCAATTCATTCTATGATTCTGATTGCTTTAGGAGTCTTCCAAATTGCTTTTGAGTAAAACCATCAACTGAATTTCTGGTTATTTGGATGATGGATGTTCCCAACAGGCCTACAACACCTGCTGGGCATTCAGCTACTGTCACACTCCAGGGTAACCAGCTTGGGGTGGCAGGTGGCCTTGCAAAAAACTGCTTTTAGACATGTGGAAAACCTTATACTGGGTTTCTTGAGAACAACCATGTCTGCTGGATGCCCAGCCTGCTCTACAGAATCATAGAATCACCAGGCTGGAAGAAATCCACCGGATCATTGAGTCCAACCATTCCTATCAAACACTAACCCATCTCCCTCAGCACCTCATCCACCCATCCCTTAAACCCCTCCAGGAAAGGTGACTCAACCCCCTCCCTGGGCAGCCCCTGCCAGTGCCCAGTGTCCCTTTCTGTGAAATTTTTTTTCCTAGTGTTCAACCTAAACCCCCCTGGTGGAGCTTGAGGCCATTCCCTCTCATCCTGTCCCCTGCCATTTGGGAGAAGAGCCCAGCTCCCTCCCCTCCACAATTTCCTTTTAGGTAGTTGGCTGAGGGTTCTCACTCCAGAAGGGCACGGAGCTGTTAGGGGTCTGATACCCACCCGCACAGCATCTCACTCGGGCATTCCATCCAGGCAAGGAAGGGGGAAGATTTAGATTAGACATTAGGAGGAAATTCTTAACAACGAGGGTGGGAAGGCCCTGGCACACGTTGCTGAGAAAAGTCGTGGCTACCCCATCCCTGGAGGTGTTCAAGGGCAGGCTGGATGGTGCTTGGAGCCCCTGATCCAGTGGGGAATGTCCCTGTACACAGCAGGGGGTGGAACTGGATGACCTAAAGATCCAACCCCAACCATTCCATTATTCTATAGTTCTATGTGCACCCAGAGACCTCACAAGTCACACGCTGCCCCTCAGACACGCAGTCACCTTTCTCCTGCCATCCTCCCTCAACAGCAACAACACAAAACAACCCTTATTTGCCTCCAAGTCCAGTAACACACCAGCTGGGACCACGCCGCTAGCCCAGGCTCCTACACTCAGCTTCGCAAGTTCTGTTGGTGGGTGGGTGCTGTTTGGATGATTTGATGGTGACGCTTCCATTGCTGTAGGTATTATCCTGCATTTGTGCAGTCCAGCTCAGCCAGAGCTGGTCGTACCATGCGTGTTGAATCATAGAATCGCTCAGGTTAGAAAAGACCTCTGAGATCTACCAGTCCAACCATCGACACAACACCAAAACTGAAGACGTCTTAACCCAAGACGCCAAAACCTTAGTTTGTCCATGCAAGCCTGCCCTGCCAATCCAATACTAAAACAAACAAGCAGCTTTTAAGCAGGCATCACAAGCTCATCCCCTGTCTGAAACCACTGCACAGCCTCACCGATCTGGCTTTTCCCTGCAAAAGGGGCTGTCAGCTCTCATTCCTCACGCACCAGGGCCCCGCTCAAGCCAGGCACACTCCGCTGGGCGACAGCGGCAGCAGCCAGCTCTGAACACAGGGCAACAACATCGCATTCAATTAGTATCATTACTGATGAGCTTTTTCATCTTTCAGCTGTGCCCCCGCCATGCAGCCTGGACACCGAGATGGGGCTGTGCACACAGTCATGTCTCCTCTGCCTTTTCCCACCCTGCCCTCCTCAAGGATACACTTCACCTTTCTTTAGGATTAAAAAT